>JAODAL010044592.1:0-32728 GCA_025379985.1 Phyllomedusa bahiana | reverse complement strand
TCGGGGGGCATAGCAAACGATCTTCCTCATCTTTCCTCCGCCTCAAATTCGCGCCAACCTCTTTCCAAGGCAGGGGACGTCGGTAACGTCGGTGTCTGGGAATACCTCTCTCCCTCCCCTCCTTCCTCCGCTTCCTCCGGTACTGCTTCAACACAGCCCTGACTTGCCTGAGATGATGCACCCCGAGAGCTGATGCGCCACCTTGCATGCCCTGGACCCCAAACCCCACTGCCTAATGAAGACCGATGAAATTGTGAAACTGTCATGCCTTGTGGATTTGACGGAGATGAAAGGCTCAGTGTCCGCATCTGTGTCCGTCTTATCCTCCGTCGCTGGCGGGACCTGTTGTTTCAGAGTGTCCAATCGATGTTCCCAGAACTAGATCACCAAAAATGCTCATGCTGACAAGGACATTTTCCGCACTGACCTTTTTGTTGGATTCTTCAAAACTGTCATGGATGGTGCAGAGCTCTGTCACCTGCCTCCACTCTCGGTGGCTCAACCCCGAGGTCCGCACCGCTGCTTGTCAGGCCAAATGTGTCACTTCGTACTGCGTAATGGCATTGCGCTGCCCCCACAATTGCTGGAGCATGTGGAGGGTGGAATTCCAGCGTGTTGCCACGTCACAATGAGTCGGTTTGACGGGGAGGCCAAAGCTGACGCTGCAACGCAGCAGCAGGCGGGGACGAAGCAGGTGGCGAACGGCGGAAGTGTGAAACTTAGACTTCGAACCCCTTCCTCAGAGGCAGTCCGGGCCCGGGTAGCTCTTTAGAAATTTCTGGACGACAAGGTTCATGACAGGGTGCCGGGCAAGGGATTGGCGACGTGTTCGTTACTGAGATTCACAGGGCCCTGACCAAGCGATGACAGGCCTGACGGTCCTGCAACGATGATCTGCTGGCATGCGTGTTGTCTGTTTCCAGCACTGGAAGGAGCCCCTTTTCTCTGTACCTCTACCTCCATGTCCTACCCCCCTCTTTTGCTCGCTTTACCACCTGAATTTCGCTCCATGTTCAGAAATATAAAAATTTGAGAAGGTATGGAAGAGTTTTGGAAAGTCTCTTATTAAAAGACGGCAAATCACAGCTATTTCTCAAATCCCTCAAATCAAAACAAAATTGCTGGATTCAAATTTAACTGCAAAGTAGATCTATCAAAAAGCTTGACTGACCAAAAGTGAAAAAAACACCTGTCTGAAATGTATACGGATATTAAAAGGTATTTTGGGCACCTTTCAATTCACCTGTGGTGACTACAAAATTGCTGTATTCACATTTAAGTGCAAGGTGCCTCAATGAACAAAGCTGTAGTGCGCCAAAGTGAAAAAACACGTATCTGTAATGTATTCGGATTAAATAAAAGGTATTTTTTGGGGACCTATCAATTCACCTGTGGTGATACAAAATTTGCTGTATTCACATTTAACTGCAAGGTTGCCTCAATGAACAAAGCTGTAGTGCGCAAAAGTAAAAAAACACGTATCTGTAATGTATTCGGATAATAAAAGTTATTTTTGGCACCTTTCAATTCACCTGTGGTGACTACAAAATTGCTGTATTCACTTTTAAGTGCAAGGTGCCTCAATGAACAAAGCTCTAGTGCGCCAAAGTGAAAAAACAGTAGCTGTAATGTATTCGGATAATAAAAGGTATTTTTTGGCACCTTTCAATTTCCCTGTGGTGAATACAAAATTGCTGTATTCACATTTAAGTGCAAGGTGCACTCAATGAACAAAGCTGTAGTGCGCAAAAGTGAAAAAAACATATATCTGTAATGTATTCGGAAAATTTAAAAGGTATTTTGGCACCTATCAACCTGTGCTGTCTACATAATTGCTTGATTCTACTTTAACTGCAAGCTGGCTATATCAAAAAAGCTGGAATGGGAAAAATTGAAAAAGAACACCTTTTTCTGAAATTTTATACTGATAATAAAAGTGGGTTTTGCACCAAAATCAAAGAGACCTGCAGTTACTGAAAAGATGTGTATTCAAATAAAGTTCAGGCTGCCCCAATATCCAGGAATTATTTCAATAGAAAATGTTAAAAATTTAAAGTTTTTGCAGTCCCAATGTCTACACTAAGCCCTTGGTGAACTTTATTCCAGTATTCTTTATAGAGCTTGTCTATGTTGCCTGCGCCCCCCCCCCTCCGCCTCCCTCCGTGACTTTACAGCGGTAGATGCTTCTTTAAAATTCTCTACCTAATACATAAAATCTTCCATCTCTGATCTAACTAAGTTGTAAGGATTCACTGCTAACAGTAGAGCTTTCTCTGTGAAGAAATTAGAATAATTTCGCTGCGCTGATTGGACTCAGGCAGAGCGCCCCTCCTACTGCTATGAGACGCTGAGGGGACACTGATCATGAACAGGAAACGCTGTTCTATGTAAAACGAGGTCATGTGATTTTTCCAGCCAATCGCAACCATACACATCCCAGTCATGACGTGCACACACATCTCACCTGCTCTATTCTGTAAGCTGATTTGCTGGCACGCCAAAAAAGACAGGAAGCGCCGAAAATGGCGGATCTTAATAGATGATGCACAGATTTTTACCTAAATTATCGCAAAGATTTTAAAAATTTCGGTCAACATAAAAACTGTGCCGATTGCAACTTTGTCGATAATAATCGCTCAACACTATTTATTACCCAATTCTTATTATCCCGTAGCTCTCTCAAAGCTTTCATTTGAGATCAAGTTAAATTGTTCTTATGGCCATTTGTTTTTTTATTAATCTTTTTCTGTAATGATAATAGATCTCGCTCCATTGTATTCTGGAATGCTTCCAGAGCTGGTACTCTAGCCTTTATGGGATAAAAGCTGGGGTTGGGCATGTGGTGATGGATGCTGGGCTCCCCATAATCCTCTATACCACCGAAATGCACACTTTCTGCACCTAATTCCTGTATATTCCTCAAAGCCACTTGCTCACTAAATTGCAATGATTCAAATTCATTGCTATTATCAATGGATAAATCCCTATACTCATTTTCTTCACCATCTTTATTGAAAAAATATTTCTTTATGTCAATAATTTTAAAAAAACTATTACGTCCAAAATGGTGGAAAAAAGATCCGAAATCACGGTTGGGAGAAATTTAAAATCTTGTCCCCATGGGGGTATAGGCAGTTTTTTTATCCCCCCTAGGGGATAGGGGGTATATGTCCCCTAGTCAGGTTAGGCAGTTTATTGTCCCCCATAGGCTTTTTTATGTCCCCCCTAGGCGGGATAGGCGTTAATGCCCTCTAGGCAGGTATAGGTAGTTTAGTGTCCCCATAGGGAGTATAGGCGGTTAGGGAGTTATAGGGATTATATGTCCCCCTAGAGGTATAGGCAGGTATATGTCCCCCATAGGCAGGGATTTCCCCCATAGGGGGTATAGGCAGTTTAATGTCCCTCATGGGAGGGATTGGAGTTTAGGTCCCCAAAGCAGATATGGCACATATTCTCCCCCCTTGCAGGTATGGCGTTATAGGCAGGGGATATGTCCCCCATGGCAGGTATAGGCAGGTATAATCCCTAGCAGGTATAGGCAGTTTTTGTCCCCAAGGAGGGGGGGGGTCCCCTTAGGAAAGGGATAGGCATGTATATGTCCACCATAGCAGATATAGGCAGGTATATGTCCCCTATAGGCAGGTATATGTCACCTATAGGCAGGTATAGGCAGGGTTTGTTTAAAAAAAAATACCCACCTTTCCCCGCTGCTCCGATGCGCTGCGTCTTCTTCCCGGCACAGGCGGAGTGATGTAAAAGGCCACACAGGATACGCAAGTCTGCAGCCTTCGGGTCCATTGTGGAGCAATAGTGTTTCAGTTTATTGTCCCCGAACGAACAATACCCCCGGCGCCCAGGCCCGGCAGGCCCCTGTGCGGCGGGGATCCAGTGTCGTGTATGCGCTCCCAGGAGTTGCATGCAACTGAAGAGATCCCCGGTGGGGCCCGGGCCGTGGCAGCGCCCGAGTGCCGACGGTGACTCGAGTATGAGCCAAGCAAGGCTTTTTCAGCAAATTTTTTGTGCTGAAAAAAACCCGGGCCCATTCTCGAGTCTTCGGTATTTTCCACCCACATTGTGAATGAAAGGGTTTTCTTTTGTTTTTTTTTGGAGGAGTGTGGGAAGTTTTAATTTTTTTTGCTTTTATTTTTTCACTGTGCAGCATAAATAGCATAATAACTTTGTTCTGTGGGGGTACCAAATTTAAAAACATTTATTGTGCTTTACTCAAAAAGGGAACTTTTTTTTTACTTTGTTTTACCTATTCTGGAGCCCGAGTAACCTAATTTTTATTTGTGTTATTTTTGGCTCCATACAACACAACACAATTCAGCCATTAGGATTTTTTATTTTTTATTTTTTTTTACTAGTGTAATAGTTTATTAGATTGGAATTTTATGGAAACAGCCATTCAAATTATGTTTATTTTTATTGTTAATTTTTTATATGGTAAAAGGTGGTTAATTGAAATTTTATACTTTTCTCTACAGTATTTTTAAAAATTTAACGCAATGTTATATATACTGTTATTTTATAGGCAACCAGCTGGAAATATTATTATTTTATTTTATTTTTTTTTTTGAGCGCCTTTTGGTTCCAGAGCGTGTACATTAGGTTTCAAAAATAAAATAGGTCAAACAAGTACAAGGTGAAAAATTACTAATAAAACTGGTACAAAAGGAAGGGGTTTCCCTGCCGTGAGGGTTACACTCAAAAAAGGAAGGGGGAAGGAAAAGGTAGGGGCAGACGGGTTGTGGATAGTTGTGACAGCAGGGTTATTGTTGGTTGTAGGCAATCCTGAAGAGAGGGGTTTTTCAGGTGCTTTTGAGGTGGTGAGAGTGGGGGAGAGTCTGATGTGTTGGGGGCAGTGATTTCCAGAGTGGGGGGAAAAGCAGGGGGAAAGTTTGGAGACGGTTGTGGGAGGAGCTGTGGGGGGGGGAGACAAGAAGAGGTCCTGGGGAAGGGAGGTTGCGTGACGGGAGATATCTGGAATTAGAGCAGAGATTATGGAGGGGAGGGTCATGGAGAGCCTTTGTAGGTAAAGGTTGCTAATTTGAAGGATTCGCTGGGCAATGGGACCCCAGTGAAGGGATGGCAGAGGGGAGGGGCAGAGGAGTATCGAGAGAGAGGTGAATCAGATGGAGCGAGTTAAGAGGATTGGAGGGAAGCGAGGGTGCTAGCTGGGGCCCCGCAGAGAAGAATGTTGCAATAGTTAGGTGTGAGATGACGAGGGCAGGGGACGGCATTTTTGTGTTTTCAAATTTTAAGGAATGAACGGTTACGGGGATATTTTTCAGGGGGAGGCGGCAGGTGGAGGGAGGGTTTGGTGTGCGGTTTGAAGGACAGTTGGAGCAAGGGTTACCCCCAAGGCACGGACTTGTAGAGCTGGTGAGAGAGTGTAGCCTTTGACTGTGATAGAGATTTTCAGGTGGGGGGGATGGAGTGGGATGGTGGAAAGATGAGAGTTATTTTTCCCCAGTTTAGCCGGGAGCGTGAGGAGAAGTAGGGGATTGGAGGAAACAGTCGGGATCCGGGGAGAGTGAGAGGTAATATCTGGGCCCGGAGATGTAGGTTGGGTATCATCAGCATACAGGTGGTATAAAAGCCATGCGATGCTTTTAGTTGCCCCGCCCAATGTGTAGATAAAAAAAGAGTAGTGGGCCCAGGACAGACCCGGGGGTACCCCAAAGAGAGCGGGCAAGGGAGGAGGGGTGCGCGAGTGAGAGAGCTGAATGTCCGATCGGAGGTGGAGGAATCCAGGAAAGGGCCAAGTCGTGACCCGAGGGAGGAGAGGTTTGTTGAGGAGTGAGTGGTCGAAGTGTCAAAGGCAGAGGAAGGTCTAGGAGGAAAAGCACAGAGTAGTGGCGTGGGCTTTGGCAGTTGCTGGGTCGTTGGTGTTTTGGGGTTAGGGCGGTTTTTTGTAAGGGGTGGGGTCGGAAGCCAGATTGCAGTGGGTAAAGGAGAGGGGTGGATAGTGAGAGGAAAGTTGAAGATAGAATGTTGTTCGAGGAGTTTAGGGCAAAGGGAAGCAGTGAGATGGGGCAAAGTTGGACAGTGAGGAGGGGGTCAAGAGATGGTTTTTTAAGGATGGGTGTGTGGTGCATGTTTAAAGGAGGAAGGGAAGAGCCGGGTTAATGATAGGTTGACAGATGGGTGAGGGCTGGGATGATAGAAGCATGGGTCTGGGATAAAAGGTGGGATGGCAGTGGGTCAAGATTAAGGTAGTGGGGTTTGGGAAATTTTGGACAGTAGAGTGGAGAGTTGTCATAGTGACAGTAGGAAGGAAGATGGGGGGGAAAGAGGATGAGCAGGTGTAGGGTGGGATGTGGGGCCCTTTGGGAATGAGTGACAGAGGGGACTGTGGTGTGAATTTGTCTAAAGGATTGTCTTATTAAGAAGTAAGTGGGAAGTCATCTGCTGAGAGGAGAGATGGGGGGAGGGGGTGCTGGTGGCGGGGAGGGTTGAAGGTTTTGAAGTTGTCGGGGTTGTGGACAGGGAGGATATGAGGGTGGTGAAGTAGTTGTTTTGGGTGATGAGAGTGCAGATTTAAAAAATATGCAGTGATTTTTTTGTTTGGGGAAGTCGTGGGGGAGCGGGTTTTTTTTCAGCGGGGTTTAGCAATTCTGGAAAACCGCCTCGCTGTTTGGTGGAGTCTGTGTGCCGGGTTGTCTGTTTATTTTGCGTGTTTTGTTGTGGTGGGGGGGGGCGACCTTAAGAGTGGAAATGATTGTGTTTTTGTAAAGGTGGGGCTATGTTGGGTTTAGTGAATGAGAAGATGGTGAGAGGGAGAAAGAGATTAGAGGAAATGCCGGGGTTAAGGTGTTTTAGGTTTTACGGGGGAGCAGTAGATTTGGGGGTGGGGGGGGGCAGGTGCGGTGGAATTGGTGGAGAAGGGGAAGCAGGTTTTTTTTTTTTTAGAGATGGGGAAAGGGGAGATTTAGGTGTTGATAGGGACAAAAAGGGGGGTGAAGATGAGGTCCAGTGTGTGTCCTCTTTTTAGTGGTCCAGGGTCCCCTGGGGGAGGCCGAAGGAAGAGGAGGTGACAGGAGTTTTTCAGTAGTGGGCAGGGGGTGTGATTTGGGGGTTAAATCTCCATGATAATAGTGGGGATGTCGTGGGGGAAAGTGAAGGAGCCAGGAAACGAAGTGGTCGAGGAAGGTGGTGGCAGGGTGGGGGGGCGATAAACAACAGCCATTGGAGGGTTGGGGGGGGAGTAGTTTGGGGGCGGGGTGCACCTCGAAGGAGGGGAGGGTGAGGGAAGGGGTGGTGGAATGGGGACAAAAGAGCGGGATCTGACAGAAGAAGGCCGACACCCCCACCCTGTTTATTGCCCGGGGGGGGGTGTGGGTAAACTGAAGCCCGCAGTAAGAGAGTGCGAGGGGGGTTGTGTAGAGGGTGTCAGCCCAAATTTCTGTTGTCCCAAGGAAGGTTAGGTGGGGGGTGAAGAGGTCTGGTGAGAGAAGCTTGTTGCCCAAAAGAACTTATTCCAGAAGCTCCAGCATGGGGATATGTTAGGGGGGTGAGGGGAAAAGGGCTTTATATTTTAAGGGGGGTTTTGGAAGTTGGTGCTTCTTGGCCTGTAGGTGGCAGGGGAATAAGAGTGGGGTGTGGTGAGGGGGGGCCCGGGTTGGGGGATATGTCCCGCAGCAAAGGGGAAGGGGGGAGAGTTAGAAGGTGTGGTGGGGATAGAGCAAAAGGGGGGTGTAGGTTTTGCGAGAAGGTTTTTTGCTTGAAAGAGGTGGGAGCAGAGGTCAGGTGTGAGGGTGGAAGACGGGGGGGATATGGAAGTCTTGCCCAAGTGTGGGTGTGTGAGGATAGACAAGGAGTTTTAGGAATAGGGAGGTAGTGATGATAGTGGCATAGAAGTGCATTTTGGAAGGCAGATATGTGCCAAGGAAGTTGTTATACTCAGTGAGTAAGTTCCAGAGATGTCAGAGTGGCCGATCCGGCAGTATCTCCCAGTCTTTCCATACAGCTGAGATGCAGCATGAGAACTAGAATTTGAATTTGCGTGCTACCGAAGTCTCAGTGCCTGGTGGGGGAAAACAGCAGGGTTAGTCAGTAACGGTAGGTTACTGACATTTTTCTAGTTAGTATAGCTGCCAAACAGCTAAAATGGGCTGTTTTCCGGAACGGCTGTAGCGTGCATGGGAGGCCGTTCCCACATTCCGGTCCAGCTCTTGCTGGACCTCTTTAGGCTTTAAAGCCTGTTGCTCCAGACATCAGGTGTGGAGAGTGAATCTGAGGTGTGTGCTTGGGTGCCATTTTCTCCACAGTGTTGCAAACAGGAGCTAGAGAGAGAAGCCATGAAAACAGGACTGAGACCAATCTGCTGCTCTGCATCTGGGCTAACAGAGCTACACAGTGATGTATAAACTTTCTGTTGCATTTAGTGGAAGTTAAGCTATTTTTGTTGGACGTCAAACAGTTGCTGTTAAAGGGGTTGTCTCACTACATTGAGTCATCTGACCTCAGTCCTGTTTTCTTGGTTTCATCTTGAATTCAGGGGCGTGTTTACTGGCTTCTACTAGGCTGCAGTAGAAGACAATACAGAAGCTATAGCGACGTGCGCTGGCAGCCTAACAGGATAGACAGAACAGGACTGTAGCTATAGCAACCAGTGCTGGCAGCCTATCAGGAGAGATCAGACAGGTCTGTAGCTATAGTGACCTGAGGAGCTTATGCAGCCTATACAAGAGGGTATATCTCAGAATAGGTAAGACACTGTTAATGGACATGTATTGCAAAGTGACTTGTTTTTGCAACATCTAACATAACATAAAAAGCAATCATTGTAGCGAGACAACCCCCTTAAGCCTCCTGATGGAATTTTGTGTTGTTCCTGTTCTGTTTTCTAACGTTTTTGAGATAAACTCTGGTTTTTTTTTGCATCCAGACCCTTTTGTTCCTACAATTTGTCAAGCTAAATCCCACAATTATCATATCACTGCCCCCTTACTACAACTAATGTAACACCTTATTGACAGGTACATTATAATGCTGGTAAGGAGTTCTGGTAGTGGCAGCTGTTCATTACAGCCAAAACCTGCCGCTAACAGCAAGGATTGGAGTTTGCTTTACTATGCTCATAGCCGCTAGCTACAACACTCGTGGCCCCAGCGTCTAAATGAAAGAGAAACTGTGCCGAGCAGTTGTTATGGCAGCCGGAAGGCTAATAAAGTTTTCCCTGTCTAATATATTACTGCTCCTATAACTTCCTGTCTTAAGCAGGAAGTAATAGCAGCGCCATCTTGGTACTCCCTTTTGCATTTTAAATATTATGCAGAACACTGTAAAAGCAATGACACCTCTTAGTGGTCAAGTACCCTAGGGGGAAGAGAAAAGAGAAATTAAAAGTAAAAAAATATTAAAAGTTTAAAACACCACCCTTTTGCCATTGAACAAACAAATAAAAAAGATTCACATTGTTATTGCTACATCTGTAAAAGTCTGAACATCACTTACCCATACACTGAACATCGTAGAAAAAAAAAGAAAAATCCACACCAAACACCAAAACTGTATTTTTTTTAGTCATTTCACATCCCCCAAAAATTAGAATAAAAGTAATCAAAAAGTTCTACATATCCTAATGGTATCAACAAAATGGTATAAATAAAAACTACACCTCATGCCGCAAAAAAAACGAAAATGTTATTGGTTGCAGAAAATGGCGCTGCAACACAAAGTTAAAAAACAGAGAATGTTTTTACTTTTAACAAGTACTAAAATATAACAAAAACCTACACATTTGGTATCATCCGAATCTTACCGACCTGAAGAATACAAATACATTATTTAAGTGCCACGAAAGCAAAAGTCCAGCAAAAATGGAGCAATTAAGTTTTTTTTTTCACTTTTCACCCTCTTAACATTTTTTTTTCAGAATTCCAATAGATTATATGGTTCAGTCAATGATAGAACTAAAAAGTACATCCTGTTTCACAAAAACAACCCTAATACAAAAACGAAAGCACAATCCTGGCAGGCTAGTGGGCCTTTGTTTGACCCCTGGCTGTCATGATAGCAAATTAGCTTTCCATTTTTTTGGCGTTTGGTTGATAGAGGGGGAGGGGGGTTTTTCGGGTAATGGTTTTGATTTGTGGGTTGAAAGGGATTTTGGGAAAGCCCAAATTTCGCAGCTGCCCGAGGGAAGGGGCCCAAAAGCTATAATTAACGGGTTCCAATTTTCCCTGTTTTATTTCCCGGTATTTCCCTTCTTTAAATTTTTGGGCCCCTTTTCTTCACACATCTTAAAGGGTTAATTCAGGATAGGAAAAAAAATTTTTTCTTCAAAAAAAGTGCAACATATGTCAATGCTTTGGGCCTAGTAGTGCATTTTTAAAAATTTCACTGATGGGGAAGGGTTTGATGAGTTGCAATACCCCTAAACAATTTGTGGGGGATTTGGGTTAAATTTTCCCCAAAAAAACAAAGCGGGGTGATTTTTTTTTTAAAATTTAAAACAACCCTTCAGGGGGTTTTTTCCTGTTTCATTGATTTTCTTTAAAAATGTGGGCCCAAAAGGTGGGAAAAGGCTATTCCCCAAATAAAATTGCTGTTTTTAAATTTGTTTGGTTTTTAGAAGAGAAAGTTCTTATCTTCTGTTTTGGGGGAACCCCCAAGCTTCACTAGGTTACCGATAAACACTCTCTCTGCTCTCATTGCCCCTTTCCTTTGGGCCCTCTGGCCTTTTATGGGGTAAATTTCCTTGCTGATTTTTTACTCTAGATTAGGAACTTGTTTAACTTTTTTTATCAACAGGCTTTAACCCTTTGTAGTTTTTTGTACTTTTACAATTTCCCAAAAAACTTTAATCCCACTGTAAACAGGTTTACCCAAAGGAAAAAGAGGGTTTAAAATGTAAAATTATTGTTTTAGAACCATCCACGTACTAAAACAGGAAGTTGGGAAAGAAACCTAAAGCTGTAGGAAAACGCCCCCCCCACCCTGAATAGGAAGGGGGAAACCTGAAGCTGTGAACCCCCAAAACACCCTTAAACGGGAATTTGGGATCCTAAAGCTGGGGAAGAACGGCTAAACCTGAACGGGAAATTTTGGGAGCCAAAAACTGCAGAAACCCCTTTCAGAAAAATTAACAAGAAGTGGGGGGCATAAAGCGGGTGAACCACCATCCCCTGAAACAGGGGGGGGAAAGTTTGGGGAGCTACAGAATGCCCACAGCCTGAACAGGAAGTTGAGCATGAAGCTGTAGACCATCCAAAACCCTTAAATAGGATAGTAAGGGGCGGGAAGTTTGGCTTTTAAATAGGGGCCCTTCTGTGAAAAAACCCATGGGGAGAACACCCAAATTTAATAAATAAATTGCTTGAAACCCAAAACCCATTAAAAATTTTTGCCCAAATTCTCATCGACAAAAAAAAACAAAAATGTATTTTGGGAGACTGGTTGCTTTGGGATTTTCCCTTTTTGTTCTATTTTTGCAAAGATTCAGGGGAGAAAAGGATGAAGCTGAAGGGGTTTTCTGAGGGGGCCCAGTTTTGGCCCGTTGGGATGGGGGTTTAAAACCCAATTCAACTCTTCTCAGAAAATTTATTTCAAATTTAAATTTTCCCTTTTCTAGAGCCTCCAACTTTTTGTTTATTCAGAGTTTGCAAACACATTCTTTTTATAAAGTTCCTTGTCAGATTTTGAAGCCTTTGGATTTTTTTCGGGTGTTTCAAAATTTAATTTTGGCCCCAAATTTTAGAAAAAAGGTTTTTGGTTATGGCTTTAAAACGGAAATTAGAGGGGTTGTCGAAAAAAAACCCCCAAAAATTTCTTTTGTTCCTCCCTTTCAACCCTTTTGGGGTAAACTAAAAATTGATACTTTCATTTCTACAGAAAAAAAAAAAAAAAGATGCTTTTAAAAAGCAGCTCGGGTGTGGATTTAAGGTATTTGAGGTATTTGGACTTAGCTCCAGAATAGACATCATCACTAGACAATATATCCCACAGAAATAGTGCATGTGATAGGAATCAGCCATTGAAAAAAATTCAATTAAAATTTTTTTCCAAAAAAGAGGGAAAAAAAATAAAAAAAAAAAAATTGTACTTACCCAGCTGTCCCTCCAAGGCCCGTACTTTGGTACTCCCTCCCTTTTTCCAAATTCCAAATTCTTTTTCCCAATACACAGGAGAGGTTTGCGCTTAATTCACTTATAATGGTGGAAGGTTTGCGCTTGCTTCTGTATCAGGAAGAGAAGCTGGAAAATGAAGAGAAAGGGGGAATTCCCCCGGGGAGCCTTTTAAAATTGGGGAGCAGTGAGGAGGGGGAAAAGGTAAGTATCAGTTTTTTTTATTCTCTGCTCACCCTTGCCCCAATATCATTTAAAAATTTTTTGGGGTACAAAACCTTTTTAAGGGGAGTCCTTTATCTGGCTTTTTTTTTATGACAGGGTTTATGTAAACTAGCTGCTTTTTTCCATTTTTCCCCTTCTTGCGGGTCCCTGCGGGCCCGCATTTTCTTTCTCCAATAGAATTTCAGGTTTTGGTCTCCCCCAAATTTATTTGGGCCAGTGCTCACCCCCGCCTTTTTTAAATTTACCTTTTGTTCACTCACCATGACCCCTTTTACAGGGGAACGTTTGATTTTCCCTATTTGTTAGTGAACAGCAATGTTATCAGGCAGGAGGCTGTGTGACTGTGTTATATGGAGGGAACACAGGGCATAAGAATGTGTTTTATGGGGGATCTATGGTTAAACAGTAATTTCCCCGATCCTTCACCAAAAAAACTGGGAGAGGGGTAACAGCCCGCAGCGCCTCACTTTTCTGGTTTTTTCTTTTTTGTTTTTTTAACAGTCAGAGGGGAGCAAAAAAATAGAGTGTGCAGGGAAAAAAATTTTAAAAGTGCAGGGGGAAAGCCCGGGGCTTTTTCCCTTTTTGGGGGCGTATTCCAAAAAAGGGGTGAATGAAATTTTCCCGGGGCAAACCAATTTAAGTGCAAGGGGGGGGTGTCCCGGGCGGAATCCCTCGGGGACATGTTTTGACTGCCAAACACAGAAAAAGGGGGGTGTCCTGATAGCAGCGCAGGGAAAAAGAAAACAGATTAAAAAAAAGCTCATATCTGCTATATAAAGTGATTAGTTAAAGCAACCCCAAATTTCAAAAAGTTTCTTATTTTTTTCTGTCCCCAATCGGAGATATGATTTTGTAGCAAAAGGGAAAACCCCTTTAATTTTGTATACTGTTTAAATTTTTTAAATTTTTTGTAAAAAAAAAAAAACTTTAAACCCTTTGGACTGGGTGTTTCATGTAGGGTATAGCTTCCTAGATTTCTGAGTGCATATATAGGTCCATTTATTATATCTATAGTTTTGATTATATCCTTCTTTTTGGGTGGCATTTTCCCTTTTTCCCTACCCTGGGGTTTGGGCCAAACCCACAGCTCCTGTTCCCCGGGGGTATAGAAAACAGGGACGCAGCAGTAAAGTTCAACCATTTTTTTTAAAAAATTTAGGGGTATTTATGAAATGGGCCTTCGGGAAAAAATTTAAGAGACCACTGAAAAATTTTTCCCGGTTTCTCTGATTTTTCTTTTCCCATGGTATGTTTTTTTGAGAAAAATTTTTCATTTTTTATTTTTTTAAAAATAAAAATTTTTAAACCCACTGAAAAAACATTTTTCCAAAATTAAAAGGGAAAAAAAATTTTTGGATTTATCTGCATTTAAATGAGTAATCTTCAAAAATAAAAAAAAAAAAGAAGTAAACAAGCTGTCAGAAATCAAATAAATGCAAAGAAAAGTTCATATTTTTTTTAAAACCAAAAAACCATGGTTTAAGTCGGGAAAATTTTTCGGTTCAAAATTCTTTGGCAAAGGTAAAAGTTAAATTTTTTCATTTTAAATTTTCCTTTTTGGCCTTTCCCAGCACTTGTTTTTTCCATCCAGCTTTTCCTATTGCAAGAGGATTGTGAAACCACAGCAGTGTTTTTTGACCACATTCCTTCATGAAATAAGAATTAGGTTCAAGTTGATCACCTAATCAGAACCGGCATATTAAGGTAGCAAGAGTTGGATTTTGGGTTGAGAATTCAACTGACACTGGAATGGAATGGCATCACTGGTAAGAAAGAGGCTGATTTTTAGGAAAACTGTGATAGTGGTCCTCTTAATTTTTTTTCCATAACATTATATTATGTAAGTAAGGTAAGTGTTGAGCGATTACAATGGCTAAACGACATCGGGCTATATGTCGATAGTCTGCCCACCATCGATAAGGTTTTAAGGACCGGTGAGCAAAGAATATTATGAGTGGAAATGACCATTAAAGTCTATGGAGAGCACCAACACCTCATTCTTACTCCCAAACAGTGGCTGGAGATGCTGAATTAACACCACAACAGTCCAAATTGATACCTTCTAACAACTAAAGCAACACACTTAGGTTATAAATCCACAGAAAAAAAAACACACAACATTCACTATCCCTGTCTTGACCACAGCATTGACCCTTAAACCGCATCACCCACAAAATTGAAAAAAGTGCGAGAAGGCATAAAGATTTGAACCATCATCATACTTGAACTGGACAATCTGAATATCCTCTCTGTCCTGGAACCAGCATGACCCTTACAAACTGTCTGACCGACAGATTAAAAGTGCCGTGAAAAAAGGAGTCTTCTTCAACCACCCCCATTTTAGTTCACTGGACATTGACTATACCTGTCCTGGGCCACAGCAATAGCCCCAAACCTGCATGACCTCCACTAATTAAAAAGTGCCGGGAAAAAGGAGGTCTTTCAACCACCATTTTTAGTCCATCACTGGACATTGACTATACCTGTCCTGCCACAGCATGACCCAAACTTGCAGACCCCCACATTTAAAAAGAGGCGAGAAAAGGAGTCATTTTCAACCACCATTTTAGGTTCACTGGACATTGACTATAACCTGCCCTAGGCCACAGCAATGAGCCCCAAATCTGCAGTAACCCGCCAGATTAAAAAGTGCTTGAAAAAGGAGTTCTTTCAATCCGACCATTTTTTAGTTTCACTGGACATTGACTATACCGTCCTGTGCCACTCAGCATGACCCAGGGCCGAGTTTCAGATGGGTGCGGTGAGATCCCAGGCTGTGCGTCTTGTCATCTATTAACACGCAGTTAATGCCCTATGACCATCATACGAAAACGTCATGCAGAAGCAGAGTGCGAAGCGGAATTGTGGAGAACTCCAGCCTTCCTCAGTACACTGTCAAGACCTGGTAGCGCTTGCCCCTTCCGTATGAGTGCGGACCAATTGAGCTTTCACTTGAAATACAAGTGGTAAACGCTCCTGTTACATACCCCAGGTGCCCTTTTTCTTGCCATTCTTTTTTTCTCATATTACTCAACGGGCTGAGGAAATGGTCTCTGTACTTTTTCTCGTGTCCGTAGCTCCAAAACCATGTCCTCTGAATAACCTACATCTGGTCAATTTTTCCTGTACCCCACCCTTGTACGGGAATTTTGAGGAATTTTATTTAACATCTATTTAGTACTTGCAATTTTTAGTAGTTTAATTCTATGAAAACACATTTTTAAAAAATAAAGGGAATCCCACCATGTCCTTGTGTTTCTCTTTTTTTAATTATATTAAATGGGGTTTCAATACAGGGATGATAGCTATGTTAAAGATCTTGGCAAAAACAAGTCATTTTGCAATATGTGTCCATTAACATGTCCTTACCTATTCCTGTTGCTGACAGCACCATCTCCCTTGAGCCACTCTTGACAATTGTGAAGAACAAATGTCCTGTTAGAAAAACATTTTTTATATAAATAGTGACCTGTTGTATACAGCAATGTCACAGCAAAATGCCCCAAAAATTCAAAAACATGACCCATGAGCCACTTGGACAATTGTGAAGAACAAATGTCTTGTTAAGAAACAAACTAATTATTATAATAGGACCTGTAGTATAGTCTGCATGTCCCCACAGCAAATCGCCCCAAAAATTCAAAACATGACCCATTGAGCCACTTTTGACAATGTGAAAGAACAAATGTCATTAGAAACAATATTTTTTATAATGTGACCTAAAGTGAATTGCTGCATTTCAAAGCAGCATAACCCAAAAAACTTAATAAAAATGACTTCTCAGGCCACAGTTAAAATTGTGAGGAGAAAATGCGCACTTAGAAGCACATTACTGTTCCAAAGGACCATGATTAATAGCTTTATCACACAGTAACAAGACCCAAAAAATTATAATAGACTTCTCAGCCACTGTTAAAATGTGAGGCAAATGACCCCAAAACCATTGACAATGGCGAAAAATTCTAAAAGATGAATGAGTAAATGGAATACTGGTTTTGTCATGA
The DNA here is from genome assembly GCA_025379985.1 of Phyllomedusa bahiana. NCBI lineage: Eukaryota > Metazoa > Chordata > Amphibia > Anura > Hylidae > Phyllomedusa > Phyllomedusa bahiana. Next base: position 16,425 of record JAODAL010044592.1, on the reverse strand, counting down.
AACCTTGGTGTCTTTTACGATCTCCTCAACTCAAAACCAGCAAAATGAACTGTTGGTAATTGAGAATAAAAATTGCAATAAGAAATTATCGATTTTTAAAAATACTTTTTCAAGAGGAACATTTCTGTTGGAGAGGAATGTGAAGTTAGACCATCAACTAAATCGGTGACCTCGGCAATTGGGGCCACAACTTCATCAGAGATCCATGCCTGACTCATCTTGATGAAAGCAAACGATCCACATTAACTGTGGAAAGCCGGATCGTTTATCTGTAAATGACTCCTCCTGATGATGCTAAAGACCGCTCAATATGACGCTGGCTCAGGGCAGACCAACACCTCTACTGGCGTGGCGAGAGCACGGGCCATTCTTATCCCATTTTGGAATACCCAGAAGTTCTATTGGGTCCCGGAACACAACAAAAACATTGGTGTAGGAGACGCAGATAGTCTGCACCATGATCATAAAGCTGGTCTCTGGGTGTTGTAACTGAGGCCTTCATTGCATGCTTGTGTGAGTTGGTTAAATAAAGATTGCCAGAGTCCACCCATTTAGGCTTCTGCCACCTTGCCTGGCCTTGCTGCCGCTGTCTACGCCGCTACCGGGCTACATGGCACTCTACTGCAGTCTACGTCGCGTGGCGTTGTTTCCACCGTGACATTTGAAGAACGTGAAGCATAAACGCAACCAAGATGGTCTCCAGTTGATCATCAGCAAGGTCTCCATTTCCTGCATTTTACTCACTAATTTGGGTGGGTTGAAGGAAAAGTGGCTGAGTTTTGTTTGTACCGGATCCAGGAGGGTGGCAACCCATTATCTGTTGTTTTTTTTGATGGCCTTAAAGCGAGGGATCATGTGTGGAGGAAATGGAGCATCCAAGCACTCCTGCTAGAGCTGGAGCCTTGAGTTCCCCAGCCTCTTGGTTGAGGGGCACTAGCAAACTCATCTTCCACCTCTGCCTCAAATTCACGAGGTGTGGTGGGGGTGCAACCTCTTTCCAAGAGGCAGTGAACGAAGTCGTGTCTAGGAACAACCACCTCCTCCTCCTTCTCCTCCGCTTCCTCCTCCAGGCACACGCATCAACACAGCTCTGACTTCCTCAGATTGAAGCAACCCTGATAGCTGAGGTGCCGGCCGTTTGCACTACACTGACCCCTGAACAACTGCCTAATGAAGACCGATAAAATGAGAAACGTCGGGGCCTTTGTGGATTTGAGACGAGAGAAAGGCTCGTGTCTGCATCTTGTCCGTCTCCTCCTCCGTCGCTGGTGGTACCTGTTGTTTCAAAGTGTCCAACGATTGTTTTCAAACTAAGATCACCACAATGCTCATGCTGACAGGGCAACGTCCGCACAGACCATTTGTGGCTTCTTCAACTGGCAAGGATGGTGCAGAGCTCTTTCACCTGCCTCCAGTCTCGGTTGCTCAACACACCCCGAGGTCCGCACCGCATGCTTGTCAGTCCATGTGTCACTTCGTACTGCGTAATGGGCGATTGCTCTGCTGCACAATCCTGGAGCATGTGGAAGGTGTGGAATTCCACGTGTTTCCACATCAACAATGAGAAGGTTGACGGGTTGGCCGAGCTGACGCTGCAAACAGCAGCCCAGGCGCAAAAAACAGGGTGCGTACCGGTCGGAGGTGCGAACTCAGACCTCGAGCCTTCTTCAGCAGGCACGTCCACGACCCTTATCCTCTTTTAGAAATTTCAGTCTACAAGGTCCATGACATTGCCAGGCAAGGATGTGCTCAGCCTACGCGATCTTAAGGCGGCCAGCTAGAGATTTTGCCCGTTATTCGCACACCACCCCTTGCCTGGCACAAGTTCTTGTCACCCAGCCAGCCGCTCGGGTTCTCGTTGCAGACAAGCCGTCCACAGCTCCTGACCTGTGTGGGGACGGTCCTCCAAGGCAGATTAATTTTAACATCACGGCCTTGGTGTCCCTCTGGCCATGTGTATGCCACAGAGGAACCTTGGGGGAAGAGCCTGCGACATCCTCGGGTTTGAAGAGCGTGCGTCAACCGAGAGCCAACGTCACCCCCAGAGACATACGTCTCAGCTCACCCAGTAAGCTGTCACAGAGATATGAGCGGCCTGGCCGTGCTTACTAGTCCATGTGTCGTGTGATATGGACTTTTTCCGGACACAGATCAGAACAAATTGCGCTTGAATTTTAAGCATGACACGTGGCGGCCAGGCAGGACCGGCTTTCTGGTAAAGAAATGCTGCTCGGCATCTGGTATTGGGGGCAGGCGAGACCATGACGTGGCGGAACCATCTGTGTCCACCAGTGTGTGTGAACGAAAGGCAACATGTTCCAAGACCAAAAAAAGCCCTGGCAATGCCGACATTCCATGCTTTTGGCTTTGGGATGGTTGGGGTTTAAAGTGTTTCTTCTGCTCCCAAACCTGAAGACAGAGGCTGGCTAGCTAGACTGGACTCGGTAAATCGGCGTGCAGGCGTCAGAACTGCGTGATAGGAGAAGGGGTAGTGATGGTCTCTGGTGGTGCTTGGTGTACTCACAGTCGACCGTGGAGGGCTGAAGTGGGGCTGATCCCCCTGTCATGACTCGATAGACCATGGGCACTGAGGAACGCTTGTGGTGGCGGAGGAGGAGGAGGCGGAGACAGAGGGTGTACAGTGGTTGGGGCCCGGCGTCGGTCCTGGCTCTTTTTTTTGCCAAATGTTCCCTCCATATTCAACTCATTGCATTCGCTGCATGTGACTAGACATGTTGGTGTTTGGTTAACCACTTAAGTTTTCGCCTCTACTTATCTTTACCTGGCAAAGAGGGCGGGCATATGACCATCGCTGGGTGAATCAGAGGCTTGCCCTCAAGAAGGCCCAGGCTTGAGAGGTCCTGGAACCTTTTGACGGTGATAAGCGAGGAGCGGGGTTTTGCGTGAAGGACCGTGGCTGGCGGAATCAATATCATCGGGACTTCTGCGACCGCCCTCTCCCTTTTTTTGTGCGGGACCCGTATTGACACTTCACCCATCGTCTGTCCTCCTCGGTCCACTGATGAAGTGCTCGCAAGCATATTCTGCGAAAGACCAATGGATCCGCAATGTCGTCTCATCATCATCATCAACACAGGTGACTTGGTCATCCTGACTTTCTAGCAATCTCAGAAGCTGCGGGCTACAATCAGGGGCAACTGCAAGGCGTTGCCGACCGCGCTGGATTTTAGCCGATTGACCGGCTTTCCTACACCTCCTCTGATGCATCAGTACCTCTGCGTCAGAGCATACTAAATATCATCCTCCTTGTATGCCTTTTAACATGTCCTTCTGACCCCAACCCAGCAGCTTTGTCATCAAAGAGGTCTTTCAGACAATGTATTATCCACAGTGGTGGGTACACAAGTTGAGCATTTTGGGCTGCTTCATGTGGACTGATGCTGATGATCAGATGACGACATTGTGAGCCGTGAGACTGGGAGGTTGCATGTAACCAGCTGAAAGGACAGATTAGCGACGATGGTTCGTTACTTATATTCACAGTGCCCTGACCACAGCGATGACAGGCCTGATGGTCCTGCAACTGACGATCCTCTGGCAGCCGTGTTGTTGCCAGCACTGGAAGGAACACCTTCTCCTCGTACCTCTACATCCGATGTGCTACCCCCCTCTTTCTCGCTTACCACCTGCATTTCGCTCCTGTTCAGAAATATAAAAATTGAGAATGTATTGAATAGTATTTGGAAAGTCTCTATTAAAGATTTGGAAAATCCAACAGCTATTCTCAAATCCCCTAATCAAAACAAAATTGCCTGGATTCAAATTGAACTGCAAGGTGTCGATCAACAAATATGGACTGAGCAAAAGTGGCAAAAAACACGTTATGCTGTATGTTTTCGTATAATACACGTATTATTTTGCACCTTCAATTCACCTGTGGTGAATATAAATTGCTGTTTTAAGTTTACGTGGATGGCTGCAGTCAATGAGACAAACAGGGTGCTCAAAAGTCAAAAACAAACTCTATCTGTTATGTTTCGTGAATAATTACACTGTATTTTTGGCACCTTTCAATTCACCCTGTGGAGACTATAAATGAAAAAAAAAAAAATTCTGTTTTAAAGATTTTATAACTAGGATGCTTGCGTCAATGAACAAAGCTGGGTGCGCAAAAGTCAAAAAACACGTATCTGTTTATGTAATGTTTTCAGTATAATACAATACACCTACTTTTTCACCTTTCTAATTCACCTGTGTGACATAGAAATTGCTGTTAAAGATTTACGGTGGAGTGCTTGCGTCAATGAACAATGCTGGTGTGCGCCAAAAGTCAAAAACAGCGTATCGTGTTGTATGTTTTTTCATATATTTACACGGTATTCTTTTGCACCTTTCAATTCACCTGTGGTGAACTATTGAATTGCTGTTTTAAGATTTAGTGGATGCTGCGTCAATAGAACAAAGCGGGTGCGCAAAAGTTCTAAAAACACGTATCTGTTTATGTTTTCGTATAATACACGGTACTTTTGCCGCTTTCAATTCACCTGTGAGTGAACTATAGAATGCTGTTTTAAGAGTTTACTGGATGCTGCTTCATAAGAACAAAGCTGGGTGTCGCAAAGTCAAAAAACACGTAATCTGTTATGTTTTTCATATAAAAACACGGATTTTTTGCACCTTTCATTCACACAAGGTGACTATAGAATGCTGATTTAAAGATTTACGTGGATGCTGCTCAATGAACAAAGCTGGGTGCGCAATAACAAAAAACACTATCTTGTTTATGTTTTCCGTATAATACACGTACTTTTGGCACCTGTTCAATTCACCTTTGGTGACTATAGGAATTGCTGTATTAAGATTTAGCGTGGATGCTATGCGTCTATGAACAAAGCGGGTGCGCAAAAGCCAAAAACACGTATCTGTTTTATGTTTTCATAAAAAACACGGATTATTATGCACCTTTCAATTCACCTGTGGATGACTAAAGAATTGCTGTTTTAAGATTTACATGGATGCTGCGTCAATGAACAAGGCTGGTGCGCATAAAGTCAAAAAACACGTATCTGTTTAAGTTTTCGTATAATACACGACTTTTTTGCACCTTTCAATTCACTCTGTGGTGACTATAGAATTGCTGTTTTAAGATTACGTGGATGCTGGTCAATGAACAAAGCTGGGTGCGTCAAAATTCAAAAAAAACAACGTATCTGTTCAGTTTTCATCTAAACACACTTATTTTTTGTCACCTTTCAATTCACCTGTGGTGACTTATAGAATTGCTGTTTTAAAGATTTTACGTGGATGGCTAGCGTCAATGAAACAAAGCTGGTGCGCAAAAGTCAAAAAAACTCTATCTGTTATGTTTTTCGTATAATACACGGTACTTTGCACCTTTCAATCACCGTGGTGACTATAGAAATTGCTGTTTTAAGATTTACGTGGATGCTGCTTCACTGAACAAAGCTGGGTGGCCAAATGTCAATAAAAACACGTATCTGTTATGTTTCAATATAAAACACGGTATTTTATGCACCATTCAATTCACTCTGTGTGACTATAGAATTGCTATTTTAAGATTTTACGTAGGATGCTGCGTCTCAATGAACAAAGCTGGGTGCGCAAAAGTCAAAAAACACGTATCTGTTATGTTTTTCAATATAATTACACGTATTTTTTAGGACCTTTCAATTCATCCTTTGTGACTATAGAATTGCTTATTTTAAGATTTACGTGGATGCAGAGCGTCAATGAACAAATGCTTGTGCGCAAAAGTCAAAAAACACGGTATCGTTATGTTTTCATATAATACACTGTATTTTTTGCACCTTTCAATTCGCCTGTGGTGAATAATTTTAAGTAACTCTATTTTTGGCTTGTTTAAACTCGTACATGACGAAGGAAAAGTTTCAAATCTTAATAGCACGCAGTCAATGCAATCATTATACACTCCAGACACAGTTAAAACTGTTAAAACTACACTAAAAATAAATGAAAAATACATATAAAATAAAAAAGTAATCCAAAAGAAAATCCTATTTTTTATAAACTGGACCCTCTCCTTCAGGGGTGTATCTAGAATTCATAAGGCCCCATAGCAAAATAAGATGGACCCCAAAACCTAATGATAAGAAAATGAAACAGCGGTGTCACCTTTCAAGGACTTTATGGCAGAAAAACAGGAAAATACTGGGTATACAGACAGTCCCTGAATTGTCTCTTATGGAAGAGGAAGTGGATCCTTGGGACCGCAGATGGCAATTGCCTGTCCAGCCACTGTGTGTTGCACCACACTTAATATTTATAGCACAAAGAAATTGTGGTTCGGACAAAACTAGGAGCATTACTGCTCGGACAGGCATACCCTATCATCCATGTGATCTGCCTGAGCCCTGAGGAGTCGAGTGGAGCTAGATTTGCTGTACAGCTATGTCACACGACGGCTTATTTCGGGGCGTATTTACGTGTACGTATTTTACGTCGTAAATACGTCCCAAATACGTTTACAAATACGTGTCACAAATTTGTGGCACGTATTTCCGCATCTTAAAGTACATTCCACAATCATACTATGGTGATATAACTATGCAAAATACGCCTCAATAATGACATGGGACTTAATATTACGATCGTATTGTACGGACGTAATTACGACCGAAAATATCTTCGCGAAAATACGCCTCCGTGTGAATGACGAGGCGTATTTTACATTGGAATCAAATGCTAATCTAATTGTCATATTTGAAGACGTAATTCAGGAGTATTTACGGACGTAGAATACGTCCGTAAATTACGCCCCGAAATAAGCCTGTGAACATAGCCTAAGGGGCAAAATTTCCATTATTACTCAACTTCGCACCAGTACAATGATAAAAAAATAAATTTCTGATAATTATCAAACTATAGAAAATTAAATGCTATCAAATATTATTAAAAAGTTATATAAAATTAATATAAAAATAAGTAATATCCCAAAAATATAAAATACTCTCCTATAAAATGTATTTAAAATGAATAGATTCTTAAAACCTAATTTTAACATTAAATAACCCCTGATGATGATGTTCAGATTTATTACATTTTTTAATTTTTACTTACAGAAATTAGAAATGTAATTTAGCTGCTCTCTCCCTTTATTCTACATACAGCAAGAGCCGCACAGCACAGGTAATTGCTGGAGCTGTGGTCCTCCAAGGCAGTATCAGTACCCATAGTTTCCAGTCACTGACATCTATTCTAATAACCTTTCTCTTATTTCCAACCTGATCAATAACCTTTTATACATGTTTCTGGCAGTACTTAAGATCCATAATGCACCAAACAACAGGCCGAACTTTAGACCCCAATTTATGAACACAACAAAAAACACATTCAACTCAGTGCGCAATTATACACTGAAAAACAGATGAAAAAATGCATTTCGATGCACCTAGTTCCATATATGTCTCCCTAAGAGCTTAAATAGCTCCAAAGAATTCCTATCCTCAGCTGTTAGAGTAGAGACTTTAACTGAGGGACAGGGCCCAAAGGGGTTCCCGAAAGCCAATCCAAAACCCTTTTAAAGGTTTCCCAAAGATTTGTAAAAAAAGCAGCCCTTAAAACTTCTTTCCCCGGGTCTAACCCAATGCCAATCTGATAAAACCCCATAAATTTTCCCTCAGCAGTCAGATAGGCCTCATGACACTTCTGTGTAGGACAAAAAATTTTTTAAAAAACCTTTTTTAAACTTTTAAAGGTGGGGCCTAAAAACACCGACGCTCGGGAAAAATTAATTGGGGCCAGCTGCCCCAGGTGGAGGGGAATTTGGTCAGAAATACGGGAGCTCCCCAAAAACCTTGAAAAGACAGGACAGAAAATTTAACATCCCGCCTACCCGATCGCTGGCATACACTCCCCAATAAAACTCCCATACACATAAAACTTTTGGGGCTTCCTTTTTTTTTTGGCCCCCAAGGGTTTAGGGGTTTGGGAAAAATTGGGCCCATAACACCTGAGCTCCTGTGTCTTAACATATCCAGCAAACAGTCCAGGCCACAAAAGACATCCAATGTCCACTACAGACTATGATCTTTCTTTCTCTGGGTCAATATTTTTTCTCTTGAAAACAAGCACTTCATTAAAAAATTTTCATCAAAAAAAATTAAAAAAGGGTTTTACTTTGTCAAACTGCATTGCGTCCACTAGATCCGGGCACTAGACCCAAAAATTGGAATAAAGGAGACACCTGGATACTATTAGTCCACACCTGCGGGTGACGTTTCGAGGGTCAAAGAAGGGGAACTTTTGGGGCGACAAAATATAAATAGGGCTCCCAGAATTCTGGCGTCAAAAAGTTTTTAAAGACCAGTTAGTTTGGGCAAACAAAAGCGGGATTTGGGGGGGGTCGACCACAATAAAAATAAAACCACCAAGAACTTTTTTGTAAAACTTTCACGCGTTTGGGAAAGCCCAAAAACCCAAATAAAAGGATGCCTTTTAAGGGCCCGGGGCCCCTTTTTGGAGTTGGCCAACACCCCACCCCCTTTTGTTTTCCCGCAGAAGCCGCCTACCCGGAAAAGGGTTTCCGAGCCAGGGGGCCCCCTTGGGGGGTAATGGTTCCCCCTGGGTTTTATGCCCTGGCCAGGAAAGAAACAACCAAAGGGAAAGTGGGCCCGGGGGCCGAAATTGGGTAAAAGGGCCCACACTGCCCGTATGTATGCCCCGCCCCAAAAAAAACAGCCAGACCAGGGTAAAGGTTTTTCCTGGCCAGAAATTTGGTATTGGCTCTAAAACGTGCCTTTTGCAAGACCAAAAGAAAAGCCAAACCAGGGAAAAAGGGGTTTCCTGAGCCAAAACTTTTTGGTAAATTGGGTCAAAACTTTGCCCGTAGATGACCCCGCAGAAGAACACCCCCAAACCCGGGAAAAGGGGTGCCTTTAGCCAACTTGGGTTTTATGGCTCTACACGCCCTTAAAAATTTTGACCTTCATAATTTAAAAGCCCGGAACCCGGGTAAAGGTGGGGCCTGAAACCCGACTTGTGGGAATTTTATCTATACTGCACCGATGTTGACCTGCAGAAGAACACCAGACCAGGGGGAAAGGTGGGCCTGACCAACTTGTGGTATTGGGTCTACACTTCCCGTATGTATACCTGCAGAAAAACAACCAAAACCCGGGAAAAAATGGGGCCTAAGCCAACGTGGGATTTGGGTCCAAAAACTGCCCGTATGTATGACCTTCAGAAGAACAGCCAGACCAGGGGAAAAGGGGGTCCTGACCAACTTTGGTAATTTGGGTCAAAACTGCCCGTATGTAAAGGGCCTGAGAAGAAACAGCCAGACCAGGGGAAAGGTTTGGGGGCCCGAGCCAAAAATTTTGGGATTAGCTCTATACTGCCCTGTAAATTTTACCTGCAAAGAACAGCCAGACCAGGGTAAAGGTCCTGACCAGACTTGGGGTTTTGGCTTACACTCCCCCGAAATATCCCCTGCAAAGAAATGTCATACATTCGATGTCTTTCTACCTTAAATCAATTTATAAGGGTTATCAAAAATGGGATTCTTTCATGTCACCCTGGTTTTCTTTTTGCGATCTTTTTTAAATTTTTGAAGGATTAAAGGGATTTTCCTATACAGACTGTTTTGGTGGTTTTAATGAAAATTTGAAAACTGGGGGGTTTTTTAAGAAAAAAGTTTAACAGCCGCAGTCTTCGGTGGGTGGGAGGAGGGGGGGGGGGGTTTGCCGGGATTTCCCCTTTTTCTGGGGCCAATTATCAGACCCAAAAAAATCGAAAAAAAAGGGAAAAATGCCCTGCCCCCAAAAGGGTCCTTTCTGACCAAATGGGGACTTATTAAAATAAACAAAAAACCACCACAAAAATGAATCATCAGCACAAATGTCAACTTTTAGTCCTGCCTCAAGCAATCCTAAAACTATTTATAAATGTCCGTGATTTAAAATTGACACAAATACAAAACTTATTTTACCGCCACTTTTGCTGTTAAAAATAAATTAAAAAAAGAGAAAAACAGATTTTTTTTTTTATTTTACTATTTTCCCACATATTGAGAAAAAATGTAAAAACTACATAAAATAAAGCCTTACATATCACATAAAAAAACTTGTAAATAATGACGCAACAGGTTATAACTTAAAAACCCCATGTATTACGAAAAGAAAAAAGTGTGGGCAGAAGGGCGTAAAAGCCCGCAGGAAAACAGTTTTAAATTGAATATAGTTGCCCCATGAAATGAAGCGCCAGCAATGTAAAGCCCAATACGCCTCACAATCCCTAACTTATTCCATATTGTAGTCTTTTCATGAAATAAATACCCAAACCCAAAACCATTATTTTTGATTTTAAGACCCCAGGTTTTTTCCTGATTAAATTTTGGGAGAAATCTCAAGACCAATATAAAATTTTATCTATGCACTTGAGTCCCCGATACATTTTTAACCACGTATGTTTGTAGAATGGGGCATTGTGCCCCGAGCAAAGTCACCCAGAAGTCGTTCACGCTATAATGGAGTTCATGTTTTACATCTTTTATATAAAAAGGAGTTGGGTGCCTATATATAGCGACCCTTTAACGTCATCCATTTTGGAATTAGCCCCAATAAATGACGTCCTATTTTAGACCTCACTTTCTCCATAAAAGTATTAGTTTCACCAGTGCTCAAGATGAAAGCAGTTAGTGTAATATAGGCTTAGTATTTGATAAATAAAAAATTAAAGGGGCCCTTATATACCCATGGGGACCAACCCTAGAAAAAGAAAGGTTCCCAAAACAAAGGTCAAGATTTAAACCCCCCCTTTACATTGCAGATTTTTTCCCCAAAGGACAAGTGATGTATGTTTTTCCTCCTAATCCCTTTTAAAATCCTTTGGGTAATTTCCTCATGCTCTTAGCTACAAAATTTTTTCTTAAATTTTAAGAACAGGGAACCTAATATGTCCCCAAAACAAGAGTGGGGACAACCACAAATTTTTCCCCCTTCTCCAAATGCATCAAAGAAGCTGCAAGACCTATCTCTGTGGTAGGTATATTATTGCCTTATGCATAGAAGGACATGGTGTATGTTTTACCCTGCCAATACCTTTTAGTGTCCTTTGGGTAAGTTCCCAATGCTCCTGAGTACTGAAATCTGTTTTTCTTATATAAGTAAATTGGAGTTCTGTATAGACTCCCAAGAACAAGAGGTTGGTTGGGATGACCACTACTTTGTCTCCTTTCTCTAAGGACCACAAAGAAGCTGCAAGGGCATCTTCTGTGGTCGGTATATTATTTTTAAGTTTTAAGTTTTTTTTAATAAAAATTTAAATAGCACCTTTATAACATTGTGCATAGATAGACATTGAAGAATATACAGTCCTTCTTTTTGCAGTTTTTGCAATCAAACATATGAGTAACACTTAGAGATGGGCGAATTGATTCTAACGAAGTGTAATTCGTTTAGAATTTCAGGAAAACTTCGGTTCTGAACGAAGTCGAAGTTTGGGGTATTTTCGGGTGAACGAAGTGTGTTTTATTGATAAAATGGCTGCGAGCACATGGCGTTACAGGGGGCAAAGCACTCTGGGAGGAAGAAGGGCAAGCCTGCATGACATGTGCAGAGTGAAGCCAATCAGAGACCGGGGGGATTCTGTGACGTCCCCCAATATAAGTCCGGGCGCGACCCCGGGAGCTCACACCCTCTCACTGTACTGATCAGGAAGGTGCTGCTGGGCTGATTGTGATAGCTTTTAAACTGAAGAACTGATTTTTACAGCGTTTTTTGGGGGGTGTCTCAGCTTGTCTCAGAGACTGCTTCTCTTAACGTTCTTTTTCTGATTTTTTGGGTATTGGATCTGAAGTCCTGTGTGAGTCCTCTGCAGCTGCATATACATTCTATATCCTAGTGGGATCTAAGCCAGTTTTCCCGTTGTATTCATTTAAAGAAACAGCGTTTTACAATACAAATACCACTTCATTTTGGCTGCTCAATTCTTTTGCGCAATTTACATCCAGGGTTAATTAAGTGTGTTTTTCTGCTGGGTGACTCCAAGAAACCGTCTTTTTCACCGCCAAAAAAAAAATTTTTTCCCGTAGCATAATTCACAAGCGAAGGTTTTAAATTTAAAAATTTTTTTCTCTTGTTGTGTAGCTTAAAAAATACCCAATGTAACACGCTACAAAGCTGTAGTTTGTGGCTGCTCAATTTTTTGCGCAATTTTCATCCAGGGATTAATTAAGCGTTTTTTTCTGCTGTGGTGACTCCAAGAAAACCGCTTTTTCACCGCCAAAAAATAAAATTTTCCTGTAGCCTAATTTACAAGCGAAGGTTAATTACAATTTTTTTTTCTTGTTGTGTAGCGTAAAAAATACGCCATTGTAACACGCTACAAAGCTAGTAAATTTGTGGTTTCTCAATTCTTTTTCCAAAATTTACATCCAGGGGTTAATTAAAGCGTTGTTTTGCTTGCTGTGGTGACTAAAAAAAACCGTCTTTCAACCGCCCAAAAATACAATTTTTCCTGTTGCATAATTCACAAGCGAAGGTTAATTTCAAATTTTTCTTTGTTGTGTAGCGTAAAAAACACGCCATTGTAACACCTACAAAGCTAGTAGTTTGTGGCTGCTCAATTCTTTTGCGCAATTTACATCCAAGGGGTTTAAATAAGTTTTTTCTGTATTTGTACTCAGTTTAAAAGAAACTTTCTTTTCACCGCCACAGAAAAATTCTGTAGCATAAAATTTATATCCGAAAGGGTTTAAAAAAGCTGTTTGCGCTTTTACATTCAGTAAAATACAAGAGTTTATAAACCGGGACATACAAGTCAATTTTTCCTGGCCATTTGTGGAGCGCAGTTTAAAGTCCAAGGGTTCCCCAAGTTGCTAGGGGGTTTAATTTGGAGTAAAAAAACAGGGTGGAAATTTAAACCCATATTCAAAATATCTTCATAAAACCCGTTCTTTACATTTTAGAAAAACATTTTGGGTCAGACAGAGGGGTGGAGGTAATCACTGGGGAGTGGCAGTGAAAAAAAATTTCCCTTTGGAGCGGGGCCCCAGGTTCCCCACAGCAAGGGGGTCGCAGTGGGGGTCAATCAGGTAAACCCCAAAAATGCAGGGGTCATTAGGGGCCGTGTGCAACTAGCAACAAAGGGGGTTTTTTTTAAATTGGTTAAACAAGGTCATCCCACTTCCCTCCCAGATGCCCAACTGAAAACCCCAGCCAAGAGTCGGTGGGAACGTCAACATAACCCTTAGTTGGAAAGGGCCCCGGGAGGGGGGTCAGCGGCCCTCCCCCCCCCTAAAACCCCCCTCTTTTCCCCACCCGGTTCCTCTCCAGAGACCCTACTATGGGTCTGGGCTCACCCCGCCATATATAGCGAGGAATGAAAAATTTTGGGGAGGGCAGTACAGCTACTTGGCAGCGAAGAAATGACCCAATACCCCCGTTCTTGCAGTAGGTGGAAAAAGTATAGATGTGGAGAAATGGAGGGGAAGGTCGGGTTGTGGGGGGGGAACCCTTTTCTGCATCCCAAAGGGAGGTGATGAGGGCAGCGGGTGCGATGAAACACAAATTAAGATGATGTACCCGACCGAAATTTGGGAGCCGGGTAAAGAAAGGGAAATCATCGTCAGGAGAAGAGGGCTTTCAGCTTGCACGTCGGGGCAGTGGCGCAGCCAGAAGGGGGTTTTGTGTAGGCCTTTAGTCAGCAGGGTAGCAGCAGTGTGAGGTGGGGGACCCCAAGGGCCAGGGGTAAAAAAACCCGCTTCAGGCCCAAGAAATTTGCTGCACGGGGGCTGAGCAAAGGCAGGGGGTGGGTTAGTCACCAGCGGAAGTTGGCGGAAAACGGCTACTCGGCGGTGTGACGGGTTTCCTTTGCTAAAAACCCCGGGGGAGCCGAATAAAGGTATAGGGAAAATCTGTGGGCGGGAAAAGTGAAGTGGGGCCCAGGGAGCAAAACATTGGCCCCCAGGGCCCCGGGGTCAACAATACAGCGTCCACCCGGTGGCCCGGGGGGAAAAAGGGGCCCTCAGATGGGGTTGGCCCATCCTGCCGCCCAGAAACAGCCGAAAATGGAAGTTCCAAAGCCCGTAATTTTTTTTTCCAAAAAAGGGAAAAAGTACCAGCATTTCCCAAAAATATGTAGAACAGAAAGTGGGCCCCAATTTTTTTGATTTAATCGGTTTTTTTGTTCCAAGGTGCACGGCAGCGCGGGACTTTGGGGAGTGTAACAAAGGGTCGGGGCCAGTAATCCCCTTTTAAGGCCCACTGGGTGAATTTTGTTTCCCCTTGCCCGGGGCCACCAACAACTTGGCAGGGGGAACGCCGCTTTTCCCCCAACGTTGAAAACTGTGGCTTTGCCCCAATGTCCGCCCCCATCCCCCTTTCCCAACCACCCCCAAACCATCTCGCCTCCACAAGTACTGTCCATCATACCAAATTGTAGGGCAACGGCTGTCCGCAGTTCCCCACCTCTTTGCCCTGCGAAAAAAAAGCCCAACAGGGGGGGAAAATGTTTCCGGCATGCAGCAAGGAAATCGATGTGGGTTTTCCCCCCGCTCCAATGCAAATGGAAAAAAGGGGTTGACGGCCCAATGGGAGGAAAATTGGGTTCCCCCTGCACCGAGGAGGATGGCCCGTGCGCCTGCATGGCGCACGTTTTTTCTATCGGGTTTTGTAAAAGGGGTTTCCCTGAAGTTTTTCCCCCCAGATCTTAAGAGTTTCTAAAAATGGCCAGGAAAACTTGCATGCATTTTTTCCATTCGTAAAAAAGAAAGAACACCCCCCCTTTGATTTGGGAAGCGGGCAGAACGGCCCCCCCCCAACAACTCTGATATGCGATGTTTCCACCCGGGTTGGAATTCCACCCTTCACATGTTGGATCGACGTTAAAACCCAGAAAAGGGCCCAATTAACGTTTTTTTTGATGATCCGGCGGACAGGGTTCCCCCCTTTGGGGGGGTAACTTTGATGTCAGCCAGTGGCAGCTCAGGGCCTGACACCTGCCGTTTGTTGGGGCCCCTTTGGGGAGGGGTGCGTTTTTGTCAGTCCCCCGGACTACGGGATAAAAACCATCATTCCACTGTTTCATGTCCTGGAACAGATGCTGAAAAATCTGTTGGGCAGGGGACGGGAAGATGTGGCGACTACATCTGGGGCCCAAAAGGTCCGGTGGGGGATGAAATGGGGAGGAGGGGGACTTTGGGTAGCGGGCCCATTGCGGGTTTTAAAAAAAATGATAGGTTTTTCCCTCCCCAGGACAAGAAGGAGGAGCAGGAGCAGCGGGAGAGGTAGATGGGGGATGAGGAAACGAGGCAGATGCCCCGCAAGACCGTGGCAGTAACAGTGGAGATGGAGGCGGGGAGCCCCTCGGATTTCACTTGTGCAGATGGCCCCAGCAGTGATTTCCCTGGCTAGGAAGCGCCAAAATAGTACCCAACCGGAGGGGGGATGACTTCGGGGCTCCCCCATATTGGCCCCCTGCCCCGGCCCAAAATGGGACCCTTTTTTTCCCAGTATTGAGGGGAAACAAACTCAAATATATTAGGGAAATCTCCGTATTTTTTGGGGCCGCTGCCTATGTGGGGCCTGTCCCTCCTCGGGACGGGTTTCTGCCGGGGGGTTCCTACGTTTTCAGTACTACGGGCCGGGCTACTGGGGGAAGGTGGGGGGGGGGTTGGGAGCATACCAGCCCCCATCAGCAGCAACCTAAGTCTGGAGTACTAAATACAGTTCCTTCACCCGCCTGTGAAAGGGGCATCCCCCGGGCAGCAGCAGCGGGACCTGGGCAGCCCGGGAAACCAACGGGGTGGTGGGTTCCCTTTGGACAGCACTCTGCCACCCCAGGTAGAAGATCCCCCTGTACTACTGGGCACCAAACTGGATTTTTTGGCCGAAACCTTCCCTATTTTTGCATGGAGAAGTGTTTCCCCACCAGTGTGTGGCCCCGAGCGGGTGTTCGTGCGGGGGGGGCACCCGTTCCCCAAATAGAACCCGCTTTTTCCACGGGAAATGTGGAACCCCTGCCCCCTTTGTAAAAAGGAATTCAGGCGTGGATCGGCCGGGGATTTTCCACAAACCAATCCCTTGGGTTTGTCAGTTGGGTTCAAACTACTCCTCACCCACTATTCTGTTGCCGCCACCCGCCTGATGAAAACCCCATCTGCTGACAGTTTTCCACCCGGCCTACCCCTCTTTCCCAGGGGGGGGTTTTGGGCCACCCACCTCAACAGTTGCCATTGTGCCACTCTATGACCTAGCTGCTGGGGTTGTTGCTGGGCCTGACATCCACACTGTGTATTGTGCCACCCCTCTGACCTCATCCCTGCTGCGGGTGTTGTTGCTGTTTCGGCCCTCCAAAAACACTGTTTCATTTGCCATCCCTAAACCTCATGTTTCCCTTGCTGCCGTGCCCCCCTTTCCTGGGGTCATTGTGCCCCCTCTGTGGGCCTAAAATGTTTGCCACCTCCAAATGCCCATTGGGGCCACT
>JAODAL010044591.1:0-32729 GCA_025379985.1 Phyllomedusa bahiana | reverse complement strand
TTTTCGGTTTGGTTTTTCTTTTTTTTTCATTTTTTTTACTTTTTTCACTTTTTTTCACATTTTTTTTTTATTTTTCCCCATGGGGGAATTTGAATGAAAAGATCTTTAATTTTCCTTCCCAACAATGGGGAATAAATTTGAAATGGGGCTTTTTTTGCATGACGGTTCCTATGACAACTGTCAGTCCGATTGGGGGGCCGTGCCCAAAGGGCACGGCCGGGGGCCCCGGGACGTCACAGAAAAACCCGGAAGGCATTCTCGCCTTCCGGGAAGTCTGTAAGGGGGGCAGGACCCCCCGGATCGCCCAAATCCGTGCGCGGTTTCCGCCAAAGGGTGGGCCCCGGCAAAGGGGGAGCAAACTCCTCCTGCGTCCCCTCTTGGGTTTATTGAAACCCATGGTCGCGATAATTAGGGGGTTATCCGCCCCCCCCCCCCCGGCCCCGACCCAAACCCCCCGGCCCCTGATGGGGGCGGGAAATGCACTGTAATATAAAAGCTGACCCCCCGGGCGCCGATGGGCGCGAACTCTGCTTTAGAGTTCGCGCAAACCTCGGGACTTATTCCAAAACGTCCAGGTGCTTTAAACCCCCCAAAACGGCCCTGGACTATGGTTTACCCCCCAAGGGTTTCTTTAAAAGGGAAAAAAATTTTGATTCCGTAGTATGGGAAAAACACATTTTACCCACACTTTTTCCAAAAAATAAAAATTTTTGTCTTTGGGCTTTATAAAATTTTGCTTGGAACCCCTGCGGGGGCCCTTTTAAGGGGGACTTTTTTGAAAACTGCTGGGTTAAAAACTTTTTTTGTTGCCACAAAACCCAATCAGACCCCCAAATTTTTTTTTTTCCCAAACCCACTAAATTTAAGGGCCCATCAAAAAAAAGCCCTTAGCCCCAAGACATTTTTTCATACAGAAACCCTAAATGTCAAACAGTGGGCAAGACTTTCAGAACCTTTTTTTTAAAGGGCTGTTTCCCCGGGCATCATACTGCCAGTAAAAAATTGTAAAAGCAAAAAAACATTAGCAAGACCCATAAAGTTACTACTTTTTAAAATGTTCACCTCAAGAACATTAATCTAAGGGAATTTTGTTTATTTTAGCTTTTTTTAAGAGATATTCAATGTTTTTGGGAATTTTTAAAATTTTTTAAAAAAGGGAACCCCCAAACCCCTTTTTAATAAAAGAAATATATATGTTTATGTTTGTTTTAATTCTAAGTGTGTTTATGCATAGTAAGAAAAAAAATAAAATATTCAATTACAATATAATAAAATCATATATGATATATGATACGTTATTAATTTGAGGAGGTGTAATACATTATAAATAACAGGTTTTATTTTATTTATTTTTTTGTATACAGAAGCCATGGTTTAAAGGACATTAGGGACAATGGTATCTTGTATCCTTCTGTATTCCGTACTTTGTATAATTCTACTTTGGGTCAATGTAGCTTCCAGGAGAAGTAATTGTGTTAAGGAACTAACTTTTACTCGGTCTACTGACAGACACTGCCCCAAAGCTCATATCTGTTGGATACAGCAATGATGTAATAATTTTCTCTTGAAAATTGAGGAAGGAATCAGATATCTAGATTTTTTGTATATCATAAAATAATTGTATGCTTCTAATTAGATACAGAGATAACTTATTGTACCCTGAATGCATAGATTTCCAAAGTGCCAAATATAATTTTAGCATTTGATTGTTAAAATCTACAGAACTCATATAGTTGATATAATAATAATAATAATAATAATAATAATAATAATAATAATAATAATAATAATAATAATAATAATAATAATAATAAAGATTATTATTTATATAGCAGCGACATATTCCAAAGCACTTTACAATATAGCTGGTATAAGTACAGACAAGAAAAAAACAAAAAAAACAAAAAACAAACATTAGACATTAAAAAGCTACTAAAAGATTGGACATGAGGTGGTGGCCCTACTTGGAAGAGCTTGCAATCTATGTGGGTGTAAGGGTGAGACAAAAAGCGACCACAATGGTCCAGCCATGTTTCATAAATACAGGGTAGTTTACATGAAGTAACTTTACAGTGTGTGCATACTTTCAAATAACAGTCCCTTTATACATTAGTTGGCTTCCGTAACCATGTTTTTTTTTTTATAGATGAAGGCAGGATTGTTTGACAAGTATTGTTGTGTATATGAATTTTGTTACAGGCAGCAGTGCAGCCCGCATGTCGGGCTGCGGCCGCATCCGTGTCCCCTCTCCCCACATTACACCATGGCATGTTGGGCTGTGGACGAGCTCATTCTTCCGGCAGGTACTCACCTAGCCAAGCATTTCTGCACTCCTCTGCCAGCCATGGGGCACTCGTGCACTGGCACTCTGATATTTAAAGGGCCAGCGCACCGATAATTGGCTAATTGCCAGACCCTGTATACTCTGAGCACCTCCCTCACTTTCCTTCCACATCTATAGTGCTCTAAGCCTTAGAGAAAGCGTTCCTGATTGCATTCTTGTTCTAACGTGTTCCAGTCCCTTTGCTACATTTCCCGACCACGAATATTTGCTGCCTGTCCTTACCTTCCTGCCTGTCCCCGACTACGAGCCAGCCTGACTATTCTGCACCTCGCCTCAACTCGGCCACCACTGCAGGCAAGACGCATAACGGTAGCGACCTGGGAGTTTGCTTGCTACAGCAAGTCCAATCTGCTTTGCGGTGGGCTCTGCTAACAACCAGTGGCCCCTCAGACTCCGCTCCCTTGTGTGGCTTATATCATCACCTGCAGTGGTACAGCGGATCCACTACTCCAGCCATTACACATTTGTCTGTATAATCTCCTCCAAAGTTAAAAATAAATAAGTAAA
Source organism: Phyllomedusa bahiana (assembly GCA_025379985.1). Classification (NCBI taxonomy): domain Eukaryota; kingdom Metazoa; phylum Chordata; class Amphibia; order Anura; family Hylidae; genus Phyllomedusa; species Phyllomedusa bahiana. The sequence continues at coordinate 29,878 of JAODAL010044591.1, read as the reverse complement.
AAAAAAAATTCTTGGTTTACTCCTGGCTTGTACTTGTTTAATGGTTTAATGCTGGCTTGTACTGTAAACAGTGGATTATTTGCTGTATTATTTGAAGGAGATTATACTGGATTTATAATGTCAAATACAAAACATTTTACAGATCTAGCAAAGTTTAACTTCACAGTGATATATTAGTGCACTGTGTTATCTATTCTTAGATTACAACAAAAGCCAGTAAAAAGCACTGTAGACGTTGAAATGGCTTTGTGTGCACCAATATCATAGTGTGTTATAGGGGTTGTCTAGTTCATTACATTAAATAATCTGCTACTGGGAGCCAAAAAAAAAAAAAAAAACTAAACTCACCTTTCTCCTTACCTCTGTTTCAGCACTGCCTTCACCAGTCTTCTGTTTACCTTATTCTCTTCCAAAGAGGAATTCTCAATTGCATCCATTGATTGATGGCAATGGCCATGTGCCTCTGCTTAGATCATCATTTGAAGATGTTCACTTCTGAATAATGATGTAAGGAAGTGGCACATAGCCACTGCAGCCAATCAGCAATTGCAGTGGCGACATCCTGTTAAGTTTAAGTATATTTTTAAAGTATATCTAAGTATATTTTATGTTGATGATATAACTCAGAACCATTCTTATTGGTTTTGCCTTTTCACATTACCGCAATTAGCATTGTGTTCCACATGGATTATAGATAACCCTGACATACCCATAATAGTATTTGTAGGGAAGGTGAAAATAGTTAGTAGTGTCGAAACTACCACTGTCACAGGGAGCTGGCCACCTCATAATGCATCAGAATGCCTGGGACTTCTTTCCCAAGCATTCAAAGGCAGGACCTTGGGATCAAAGGCAACCTACCTACCTTACTGGGGCCAGCCTACCTACTTGGAGCCTACCTACCTGGGACCTATCAACCTAGCTAACTGGGGCCTATCTACCTACCTAGGGACAACCTAAAGTTGTATTCAAAAGTTTATTTTTTCAGAGAATATGAATGACAACACAAAAACTTTATTTCTACTCATGGTTCGTGGTTGGGTAAAGCCATTTAATGTCAAACTACTGTGTTTTCTCTTTTTAAATCATAATGACAACCAAAAACATTCTAAATGCCCCTGATCAAAAGTTTACATACCCCAGTTCTTAATACCGTGTATTCCGCCTCTAACATCAATGACAGCTTGAAATCTTGTGTGGTAGTTGTGGATGAGGCTTTTTATTGCCTCAGATGGTAAAGCTGCCCTTTATTCTTTGGCAAAAAGCCTCCAGTTCCTGTAAATTCCTGGGCTTTGCTTGAGATCTCCCCAGAGTGGCTCAATGATATTGAGGTCAGGAGACTGAGATGGTCACTCCAGAACCTTCACTTTGTTCTGCTGTAGCCAATGACAGGTCGGCATGGCCTTGTGTTTTGGATCGTTGTCAAGTTGGAACGTCCAAGTACGTCCCATGCGCAGCTTCAGGGCTGAAGAGTGTAAATTTAACGTTCTGCATTCATCTTTCCTTCAACCTTGACCAAGTTTCCTATGCCTTTTATAGCTCACACATCCCCAAAACATCAGCGATCCACCTCCGTGCTTTACAGTAGGAATGGTGTTCCTTTCATCATAGGCCTTGTTGACACCTCTCCAAATGTAACGTTTATGGTTGTGGCCAAAAAGTTCGATTTTGATCTCATCACTCCAAATTACATTGTTCCAGAAGTTTGGCATATTGTAGGCAAAATACTTTGTGGCATTTGCACAGTAATTGTTTTCTTCTGGCGACTCGACCATGCAGCCCACTTTTCTTCAAGTGCCTCCTTATTGTGCATTTTGAAACATCCACACAGCTTGTTTTCAGAGAGTCCTGTATTTCAGCTGATGTTATTTGTGGGTTTTTATTTGCATCCCGAACAATTTTCCTGGCAGTCATGGCCGAAATGTTTGTTGGTCTACCTGACCGTGGTTTGGTTTTTACAGAGCCCCTGATTTTCCATTTGTTAATCACAGTTTGAATACTGTTGACTGACATTATCAATTCCTTGGATATCTTTTTGTATCCCTTTCCTGTTTTATACAGTTCAACTACCTTTTCCCATAGATCCATTGACAAGTATTTTGCTTTCCCCATGACTCACAATCCAGAAATGTCAGTGACTGGATGAAAGATTAAAGAGTCTGTCTGGATCCCAGAAACTCACTCAGCTTTTCTGCACACACTGATTACAAGCAAACAGGTCACAGGTGAGGATGTTACCTTTAGTAGCCATTCAAACTCATTTGTGTCAACTTCTGTGCATGTTATGAGGTCAAAATCACCAGAGTATGTAAGCTTTTGATCAGGGTCATTTGGATGTTTTTGGCTGTCATTATGATTTAAAGAGAAAACACAGCAGTTTGACAATATATGGCTTCACCCAACCACTAACCATGAGTGGAAAAAAAGCTTTTGTGTTATCATTCATATTCTCTGAAAAAAAGAAAGCCAAGAAAGCAACAATTCTGCCGTGGTATGTAAACTTTTGAGCACAACTGTATCTACCTTACTTGGGCCTACCTACTTAACTGGGGTCTACCTACCTGGGTCCTACCAACCTACCTATTAGGGGCCTACCTACTTACCTATCTGGCAACTACCAACCTACCTACCTTGGGCCTCCTCACCAATCTGCCTAGTGCCTACCTACCTAGGGCCTACCAACTTAACTAATGGGGGTCTACCTACCTAAATGGGGCCTTCCTTCCTGGGGTCTTGCCAATTGTCTGACCTCCTACCTACGTACAGGGGGCTTTGCCTACCTACTTGGGCCATGACTTTCTGCATACCTATCTCACTTTGGCCTTGGTAACTTACTTGAAGCCTTTTCTATGTATGTAGCTGGGGCTCAGCATAGCTGGGGCCTTACCTATTGATGGCTCTACCTATCAGGATCTTAAAACGTTATGGGTTGTCAATCTACCTAGATGCCGAGCTGGGGGGACCTCAGGGCCGTTCCTAGGGGCGGGCGAGGCGGGCGATTGCCCGGGACGCCGAGGCTCCGCTGTTTTATAACAGTCGCGCAGTCAGCAGCCTGCTGGTACAGGGAGGAGGCAGGATGGATCGTTACCGTCCTGCCTTCTCCCCTGTATGTATCAGCGTCACAGGGGGCGCACGGCAGGGGGCCCTGCGACACTGAGTCTCCTCGGCCAGCAGCTCTGCCGGCCGAGTAGATCCATGGGTACTGCGTGACAGTGTAAGCGGCGTAATGACATCACAACGCTCACACCGCTCAGCAGCTCCGGACCGGGACGTGCGGTCCGAGATGAGTACTTTTTTATTTTAGAATTAGCTACAGGGGCATGTACTGGCTACAAGGGGCCATCTACAGGCTACAAGGGCATCTACTGGCTACAGGATTATCTGCTGGCTACAAGGTGGAATCTACTGGCTACAGGGGTATCTACTGGCTACAAGGAGGGCATCTACTGGCTACAAGGGGGCATCTACTGGCTACAGGGGTATCTACTGGCTACAAAGGGGGCATCTACTGGCTACAGGGGTATCTACTGGCTACAAGGAGGGCATCTACTGGCTACAGGAGTATCTACTGGCTACAAGAGGGGTATCTAATGGCTACAGGGGTATCTACTGGCTACAAGGGGGGCATCTACTGGCTACAGGGGTATCTATTGGTTACAAGGGGGGCATCTACTGGCTACAGGATTATCTGCTGGCTACAAGGCGGCATCTACTGCTACGGGGTATCTGCTGGCTACAAGGGGGGCATGTACTGGCTACAAGGGTTATCTGCTGGCTACAAGGGGGGCATCTACTGGCTACAAGGGGGGTATCTACTGGTTACAAGGGGGCATCTACTGGCTACAAAGGGGCATCTACTGGCTACAGGGGGCATCTACTGGCTACAAGGGGGGCATCTACTGGCTACAGGGGTATCTACTGGCTACAAGGGGCATCTACTGGCTACAGGGGGGCATCTACTGGCTACAACGGGGCATCTACTGGCTACAGGGGTATCTACTGGCTACAGGGGTATCTACTGTCTACAAGGGGGGGGCATCTACTGGCTACATGGGGGGGCATCTACTGGCTACAAGGGGGCATCTAATGGCTAAAGGGGGGCATCTACTGGTTACAGGGGAGCATCACCTGGCTACAGGGGGCATCACCTGGTTATAGGGGGGCATCACCTGGTTACAGCGACACCCACCTGGCCATAGGGGGCTACTACCTGGCTATAGGGGGCTACTACCTGGCTACAGGGGCTACTACATGGCAACTATATGAGGTGCTATAGATGGGGAGTTTGCATAGAGATAGGAATTGGTAGAGAAAGGCTGATAAAGTGAGGAGTCTAAGATGTTTGTTTTGTAAATTTTACAGTGAAGAGTCAGGATTAGTCATCATGGCGGCCTGGGACAGATGGAGAAGAAGAAGAAGAGAAAGAGACCAACTCTTCAGAGACGTCTTCAGTGAGTATATGTCTGCAGAGCCTGTTTACAGCTGGTATCCACCACTGCATGGTCACTGTAGCTGGTAAATTTTTGGGTTGAGTATAATGGTTTATACTCAAAATTTGGCCATTTGTATTATTCGGTCACTAGTGCTGGGATATGTGGCATGGATGTTTTTAATTATTCGGCAATGTGCTGGGATATGTGGTCAGATGTGGTTTTAATTTGGGCACGTGGCGGTGTTTTGGGGCCCCGGGGATTCTGGTTTGTTTTCATGTTATTTGGTAATTTTATGACTATATTTATATTTTTTAAGTGCACATTGTGTTAAAGCTTTTGTTTTTTTTCCTTAAAAAAACACTATTTCCATCTGAAAAGAGTCGTAGGGGCTGTAAACGTTGTGCCATGCTTTAAATATGCAGAGGGAGTTTGGGCGGGGCTTCATACAAGTTTTTTTAGTATGACACGCATAAAAAGCCGCGCTCTTAGAATCGCTTCACTATAAAATTTCCCTTTTGGGCCTTAAGAGGGCAAAACTGACCAAAGAAAAGAAGGGAATTCCTGATAAAGTCATGGCAGCGACAGCTGAAAAAAACAACTGAGGGCTCCTGGCAACACTACAGAGTGTGGGGGTGACGGCGAAGCCACAGCACATGAGGGCAAGAGGACCAATGACATTTTTGGGGTACCAAAAAAGCATGGGCCAAGAGTGGCACAATGACCACTGTGGAGGGCACGGGAGCAGCCCCAGCAGTAGCAGAGCAAAATGGCCCCTGACTTCGGGGTGCAAAAACAGGAGAAAGGGCCCAAAGAGTGGCAAAAAGACAGAGTTGGAGGCACAGCAGCAGCCAAAGCAGCAGAAGAGGTCAGACAGTGCAAATGACAAGTCTGTAGGTCAGGGCACACCCCACACACAGCATAGGTCAAAGTTGCAAAATGACATTCGGGAGGGGCAAAAAAAGGATAGCCACAGAGGGGCACAATGACACGTGTGGGGGGCACAGCACATTTGATCAGACGTGCACAATACATTCTGGAGGTCAAAAACGGGAGTAGGCCACAGAGGGCACAATGCAAGTGTGGGGGGCACGCAGCACCCAAAAGCAGCACAGAGGTCAACAGTGGCACAATGACAGAATTGAGGTCAGGGCACAAAAAGCAGGCATGGGGTCAACAGTGGCAAAATGACAAAAGTGGGGAGGTCCGGCAGCAGCCACACAGCAGCATGAGATCAACATGGCACAATGACAGAGGTTAGGTCACGGCAGCACCACACATCAGCATATGGTCAACGGGGGGGAACAAGACATTCGGGAGGGCAAAAACGGGAGTAGGCCACAGAGGGCACAATGACAGATGTGTAGTCAGGCAGCACCCCACGGGGGCAGCAGATTCAGACAGGGCAGAATGACAGGTGTGTAGGTCACGGCAGCACCACAGCAGCAGCAGAGTAGACAGTGGCACAATGACAAATGTGGGGTACGGCAGCACCCACACCCACAGGGCAACTGGCACAGACGAGTTGAGTCACAGCAGCACCACAGCAGCACAGAGATCACAGGGGGCACAGGACAGAGTGTGTGGGTCAGGGGGCAGCACCACACAGCAGCAGAGCAGACATGGCACAAACATTCTGGGGGGCAAAAACGGGAGTGGGCCCAAGAGGGGCAAAAATGACACGGGGGGATGCAAAACACACCCAGCAGCAGCTGAGTCAGACAGTGGCACAATGAAGATTTGGGGGAGGTCAGGAGCACCACAGCAGCAAAAGAGTCAACATGCAAATGACTTTCGGGGAGCAAAAACAAAGTAGGCCAAGAGGGGAAAATGACAAGTGTGGAGGTGGCCCCAACGGATGGGGCCACAGAGTGACACAATGACATGATGGAGGTGAGGGCAGGACAACAGCATAGGTCAGGGGTGGCACAATAAAGGGGTGGGGAGGGCCCGCAGCACAACAACAGCACAGCAGCAGGGGGTCAGACAGTGGCACAAGACACAGTGTGGATGTCACGGCACCAAACAGCAGCAGCACATGAGTCAAGTGCACAATGACAGAGTGTGAGGGGGGTGGCAATACCAGTCCCTATAAAAAGGGTGGTGGGCCCAGATGGAAACTGTCACAATGTGGGGCATCAGGGGGTGGGGGCATCAAAAGGGGCTGGGGCAGGTATTTTTGAACCCAGCCCAAATTTCTCACAGTTTGGGTGGGGCGTCATGGCTGATGTAGTCTGACCCAAGGCATTGTGTGTGGAAACCGGGGCCGACCACCCGATTCACTTGAAAAGGCATCGTTTCCCCATTCCCTGAACAACGGGTTCTCCTTGGAGTAACGATTTGGGCCCCCCCCCCAGAACACCCGCTCGAGCACCAACTGGGCCGGCGGACAGCTTCCCAAGCAAAATCGCAATTTGGCCAAACACCACGGCTCCCAGTAGTCCAGCGGATCTTTTAACGGGGTGGTAACTGCTGTCCAGGAAGGGCCCCCACCGTTGGTTTAGGACTGCTCCAGTCCTGTCGCGCTGCGTGCTGGCGACTGCCCTCCTCACTAGGGGTGAAGGAAGCTCTCACAGTGCTCCAGACTTTTGTTCTGCTGAGGGGCTGGTACTGCTCCTACCCCCCCATCTTCCCCCCGCACCGCGGCAGAGTACTGAGCGCTGAAGAACCCCCTGTAGACCGTCAAAAGGTGACATGCCCCACATAGGCAGTGCCACTGACAAGAGGATTTTCCCCTTTGTATTTGAGTTTGTCCTCCCTCACAGCTGGGAAAAAGGGCCCCCTTTTTACCATAGCGAGGGTCCAATAGGGTGGAGAGTCGAAGTAATCCCTTGCGGGGGTGCTTTCGGCGCACTAGCCGGGCAAATAGATGCGGGGCCATCTGCACAATGATCCGGGGGGGCCCCCTCCTCCACTCCCTTTTTAAACTCCCAGGGTTTTTGCGGTATCTGCCTGCTTCCTCATCTCCATCTACCTCCCCCGCTTCCTGCTCCCCTCTTCCTTGTCCCCGGGGAAAAAACCACTCTTTTCACCAACAATGCTTTGCTCCAACCTCCCCCCCCATTTCAGTCCCCACTGGACCATTGGGCGAGATGTAGTCGCCACGTCTCCACCCCCGCCCAGACAGTTTTTTCAAATCTTTCCAGGACAGAAGCATGGAATGACAAAATTAAACCCGTATCCTGGCGACTGAAAAATAACGTCGCCCCCTTCAAATGGCCTCAGCAAACGGCAGGTGTCTGCATATCCACTGGTGACATAAAAGTTACACGGGGGGAGTACTCCTGCCCCCCTGGATCATCAAAGAATCATTAATGCCTTTCTCTGTTGATACGTGGGCCAAACAGGGCAGGCTGGATTCCAAGGGGTGGAAACACGCATACAGAGTGTGTTGGGGGGGCCTTTCTGCTGCTGCAACTCGAGGAGGGTTTTCCCCTGGCTTTGAGGAATGGATAAGTGCATGCACAGTTTTCGGGCCATTTTTAGAATCTTTGAAGATGGTTAAGACTTCGGGAAACCCTTTTTTCACAACCGATTAAACATGCCCCATGAGGCGCATGGCCCATCCCTCCTGGTGCAGCGCGGACACCTTTTTCCTTCCATTGCCCGTCACCATGGTTCCGTTTGCGTTGGCGTGGAGAAAGCCCACATTGATTTTTGCGCATGATGCGGAGCATTTCCCCCCCTTTTTTGACTTCGTTCCCCGAGGCAAGCCAGGTGTAAACTGCGTGCACGCTGTGCCCTACACAGTTTAGAGGGAGCATACTTGTGGGGTGAGTGGTGGGTGGGGGTTGGTGGAGGGGGAGGGGGCAGGGGCGCGGACCCGCATTTGACAACGTAGGAAAAACGGCGTCTCCTGCCAATTGTTGGTGTGCCTGGACAAAAAGACATTCACCCATTGGGCCCGTAAAAATGTACGGCCCGACCGGGGACAGCTCCAGAGTCCGCGGCCATGCACCTTGGAACAAACCGAAAAGCTCAAGGACGGCCCACCTTCTGTTCTACATATTTTTGAAGTGCTGGTACTGCCTTTTTGAAAAAAAATTTAGGGCTTGGGAACCTCCATCTCGGCCGGCACAACCATTAGTTCTCAAACGGTGCAGAGTCCACCATTTTGAAAGGGAGAGACGCGTACCCAACAACGGGACAGGAGCAGGGTCGCTTCTGCACCTTTGGGATGGTTGGACGCATAGTTGTCTCTTTGCAATCGCCCGCTGAACGATCCTGGCGCCATGAGTAGCGGGGACGGGAGCATCGGACCGGGGAGATGATTCAAAGAGAAACAGCCCTTTCTGCAGAGGGGGGACCCCTGACTTGTGCAAGGGCATGCGTTACTGGGGTGCGCGTTGCTGCGCGGCGGATGGACCCCACATTGACCCTTTCCCCAGCCACCGAAGGGGTTGACGCGCATTTTTGACGTAGGGCCGTGGTCCCAACGTTAGCTCCCTGGCCACCTTTTTTCTCCCACAGATTCTACATATACCCATATTCGGCTCCCCCGGTGTCTTAGCAAAGAATGCCTAAGCTGAATACCCGATTTTACCGCCAACCTCTTGACTAGTGACTACTGCCCCCGCTGCCCTCGCTGACCCCTGTGCCGTACTTTCCCGGCCTGCGAACGGTTTTCTACCCCATGGCCGTTTGGTCCCCACCTCACACTGCGTACCCTCTGAACCCCCGGCCAAAACAAAACCCCCTTGCTGGCTGTGCCGTGCTGACGCGCAAACTGACGCCCTCTTCTCCTACGATGATAAGCCCCTTGCTTCCCGGGTCCAAAAGGGGGGTCGGCTCATCATCATCGATTTTGTTTTTATTGTCACTGCTTCCTCATCACCCGGCTTGGATCAGAGGCGACCCCCACAAAATGACCTGCAAAGCCACTCTTCACATCTATCTTTGCCCCTTACGCAAGAAGCAGGGGATATTTGGGCCCCCTTTCTTCACGCCCAAATAGCTGCTGCTGCCCTCCTCAAATTGTTCATCCTCGCTTATATGGGGGCTGGGCCCCGACCACATATAATCTCTGGTTGGGGGAAAGGGGGGGAAGGGCGGTTGGTCAACCAATCAAGAACATTGGTTTGGGTGAACAACCACGGGCCGAAAATAACGCGGAGTTGTGGCCCCCGAGTGACCCCTGCTGCGTCCCCCTTGCTGTGCTGCACCCGGGCCTGCTCCGGAAAGTTTTGCCACTGTTTTTCGCAGGTGAAGAGCCCGCCACCTCTTGCTACATATGTTTGTTTTAAAAGTACAGACCTGTTTGATGAAGATATTGTATTGATAAAAACACACCCCTATTGACCGAAATTAACCCACTAAGAAGCTTCGGAAACCCCTTTGGGAAAAAATTCACTCCACAAAGGCAGGAAAAAATTTACTTTTATGTGCTGTTTAAAAAACACTGTGTATTTTACTGAATATAAAAGCACAACAGGGTTAATTAACCCTTTGGATATGAATTTTTGCTACAGGAAAATTATTTTTTTTGGGGGGTTTTAAAAAGAACGTTTCTTTTACAAGTACAAAATGCAGAAAAATACTTTTTAACCCTTGTTTTAAATTTTTGCAAAAGAAATGTTGCCAAAATTTCCAGCTTTGTAGCGTTTAAAAAAGGGTGATTTTACAGAAAACAACAACACAAAACTCGTAATTTAAACCTTTGTATGAATTATGCTACGGGAAAATTTATTTTTTTGGGGGTGAAAAAAACGTTTTTTTTACAATTTCAACGCAGAAAAATATTAGTTAACCCTTTGGGTGTAAAATTTCGCAAAAGAAAATGTGCTGCACAATTTCCAGCTTTTTAGCGTGTTTAAAAAAGGGGGTATTTTACGGAACAAACAACAGAAAAACTTGTAATTAACCCTTTGGTTATGAAATTTTGCTACAGGGAAAATTCTTCTTGGCAGTGAAAAAAAACGTTTCTTTTTGACCCCACAACAGAACAACGCTTAATTAACCCTTGATTAAAATTGTGCAAATGTTAAGGGGCCAAAAAAATTAAGTGGTATTTGGATTGTAAAAAGCTGTTTTTTTTAACTGAATAAAAGGAACAGGCTTAGATAACCCTTGGATATTCAATGTGCTCAAGAACTGAGCAGATAGCATTAAAATGTATATGCAGCTGCATTGGACGCACACTGGACTTCAGTTCAAATAGCCCACAAAATCAGAATTAGAATGTAAGAGAAGCAGTCTCTGAGACAAGCTGTGACACCCTCCAAAAATCGCTATATAAAAGTGAGTTCTTTAGTATGAGATATCATAAGCAGCAGCAGCGGCGGTAGCACCTTCCCCACAGAGGACAGTGAGAGTAGTTTGAGGAGCGAGCATGGCGCCCAAACTTATATAGTGCGGTGACGTCACAGAATACCGCCGGTCTCTGATTGGCTTCATCTCTGCACATGTCATGCAGGCTATGCCTTTCTTCCTCCCAGACTTCTTTGCCCCATGTCATGCCATGTGTTCGCAGCCATTTTATCAATCAAAAACACACTTCGTTCCCGCGAATCACCCCAAACTTCGACTTCGTTCAGAATCGAACTTTTCTTGAAATTCTAAACGAATCTCTAATCATGCATCATGCTTGTGGTTGATCTTCTCAGGTGCAAAGGAAAGAGATCAGACTGCACAAAATAATTCTGATGGGATACAGGCCATATCTGTAACACAATTGCAAGGGGGTTAGTCCTCTTTTTCCTCCATTCCCATTAGGAAACTGTGCCTCTAAGCAATGACATTGGGTCTCCCAACCCAAAGAAGTTTGTACAGAGATGAGGAACAGTGAGGAAGGTGCTTGAAGAGTGAGAATTCTGAGACATTTGTGTGCAAATTCTGCAGAGGTGAGTTGTGGCCGGGAGAAGTCAGAATGGTGTTCTGGACTGGATGTAAAAGAAAAGGGAAAGTGAACAGCTGATCAGAGAAGACATCACCTGTTAGTCCTTTGATGTAACTGCACTGTAACAACTTATATGTCTGCAGAGCAACTGTGTACATTGGTAATTAACACTATATGGTTACTGTACAGTACTAATATACAGACTGCAGAGCCTGTGTACAACTGTAACCTACCACTATATGGTCACTGTATCGCGGTAATATTGGCTTTGTATATTGATCTTTATTCATTAGTAGTATAGTGGTATTACTCAGTCACTAGGTGGTGGTAATTTGTAGTTGTGTTCTGGTGTTATATATGGGTCCTTATGTAAAAGCGTAATTGGAATTGTTGGTCTTAGTATAATGGAATTTTTTTATGGTGATGTGTATGGGGAGGTATTTGCTCCTTGTCTTTTCTAGTAACTGCATGACCATTATTAATGGGTACCAGTTAATGTTCTTGGTTGGTGGAAAAGCTGGCACGGGGAGCCCCATCCAAAGGTTTGCTATGGGGCCCAAGCTTCTTTAGTTACACCCCTGGTGTGGACTGCTCAAGAGTCCCATACAGACTATGTAAGAACCTCTTTATACGTCAGTTAAATTAAAAAAAGAGTATACATATATACAGATGTAGCAAAGTTAACTTGACAATAATATCATGGCTTTCTGAGTTATCTGTTCAAGATCATACCAAAAGCCACTCAAAAGCATTAAAAAAATGAGATAATTTTCGATGCTGTGATATAATGGTGTGTTATCTGTCAAGTTTATCTTTGATACTTCTGAATGTATATACTGTTTCAGTTTATGTAAATCATTTGATAACATGATAAAAGTTGATAACAGCCATCCCCAATCTTCTTTATCGATTTATTTACTAAAAATTCAGGCTCACAACTGAGAGCTGACACACACATGGCTTACGGCCATTTCATGTCCTTAGATGCTTTCTCAAGGCATGACGGGGGATAGTGTAACTAGGCTTTTTAAATCTACCTACGTGGCTGTCAATCAATCTGCCACTACATTCACAAATGTACAATTACTCTGGTAATTACCATCTCATCAGTTAATTCGACTTCCACATCTAGAAAGACTACTTTTTTATCCCCAAAATTTGAATAAATTTCACATTTACATAATTGATATTCATATATTTGACAAATTCTTCAAACTGTTTTTTCAGCTCATGATCATATTATGAACATGTCGTCAATAAATCTTAACCAGTGTACAATATATTGTTAATAGGAATTATTCCCATTATAGACAAACTACTCCTCCTAAAAAGCCAAAAACAAGTTAGCAAAGGTTTGGGCGACAGGCATCCCCACCTCCATACCCATGCGCTGGACATACCATTGATTATTAAAATAAAACGCATTGTGTGTCAAAATAATGCACAACATCTCGCATATATACTCAACATGATTTTTCTTCCTATTTGATCTTAATAAAAAAGATCCAACTGCTTTAATACCCTACTGTAACATCCTTGTATACAGGCTAACAATATAAATTCTTGCCAACCTATATCCAGTGCAAATAGTCATTTTATCCAAATTTTGAAGAAACGATTTTGTATCCAACAAAATGACAGTAGATTCAAAGTAGGGGTCACAGTAACCAATCTAGATATTGTGAGATTGATTCTGTAATTGATCCCATACCAGCAATCATAGGATGATCCAAACATTTATGAATTTTGGGAAGACAATATCAATTATGTTTAGGTTTTTCTGGAAATAATTTTTCTGCTAGTCGTTTACATGCCCCTTTTTTGTAACAAAGTTTGTAATCTACTATTATATTTTATATTATAAAATTTTTCGTATGTGGCTAAATCATTCAATTGATGGTTTGCTTCCTCTAAATAGTAAGATTTGTTCATAATCACTATATTTCCCCCCTTTTCAGTGGGCTTCTCAATAACCTCAGAATTTTCTTGCAATGCTTTAAAGAGAACTTGTCACATAGTTTATGTCCCCCTTGCTGAGGACAGCACAAGCTAGTGACAGACATGTGGTTTCCAGCACTGTGTCCCTTATTCTGCAAGAAGTTGTAGTTGTAGAGCATTTAATGCTCAAATCTGCAGTTTTCAGCCAGAGAAGAGTCATGAAGAGTCAGTTTTTTTCATACCCCGTCCATCTGAGGCTAGCCCCGCCCACCTGAACTGATAAACCTATTAGTTTGAATAGGTAGAAGCATGAGAATAACTGCCAGGTGGGCGGAGATAGCATTTGATGGGCGGGACTAACACCTGCTCATGAATGAGATTTGAGCATTAAATGCTCTAAAACTACAGCATCTTACAGAATAAGGGGTACAGTGCTGGAAACAGCATGGCTTGCACTAGCTTGTGCTGTCCTCAACAAGGGGGGCATTACCTGTGTGACAGGTATCTTTAACCCCTTAAGCCAAACACCTGAAAAATACTTAATGACCAGCACACTTTTTCAGTTTTTGCATCCTTGCGATTCAACAGTTGTAACTTTTTTATTTTTTTCAATGATGCAGTTGCCTGGGCAAGTTGTACTTTTTGGGGGAATAGGTTAAGTTCAATGATAAATAATTTCAGAATCTTTTTAAATAGTTTTTCAAAGTTTTTTGTTTTCTACATTTTATTTTTTCCTCATTCATTTTTCACACTTAATAACTTGTTAGATTAATTCTACAGGTTATTACGGTGGTGTGGATACCTAATATGTGTAGGGTTTTTTTTTTGTGTGCAATGTATGCACAATTATTGTTTATTAAATATTTATTTTTATTGATTTTATTGATTTTTTCTACACTTTTTATGTTTTTTACTTTTTGTTTTAAATCCCATGATGGGATAACTGTTTTACATTTTACACTTAGTAATGTATTAGCATATTCATATGTGCTAATACATTAAAATCTGTTAAGCGCCGGGGAACGGAGGTTTCCCCCACTCCCCGCCGCTGGCAGAGACTGCGCTGGGAACAGGGCGTCAAAAGTTGCCGGGTGGTCGTTAAGGGCATTTCTTTCATCAGATGTTAAATTTAACATTGTCTTTGGATAAATTAGTGCTTTAGTATCTCTCAAGACTGCATCATAAAAATTCGAAAGCGCTGAGTCCGGTGACAAGGGAGGAAAGAAATCAGACTTAATTCCACCACAGAATCCCCCACCAATATCACTATCCACCATTTCACATTTATCTTCATTTAGTAATTCATATAGGTCTTTAACTATTTCCCGATAAGTGAGAGACATATTATCACCTAGTGCAAAACAAAATTTACTGATTTGAGTAGGTTTATCTCTTTCACACTGTAAATCTATATCTATGTCTGGTTTATTTTTAAACATTTTATATATAATAATAATATAATAATAATATAATCTTTATTTATATAGGCCCAACATATTCCGCAGCACTTTACAATATAGAGGGTATAAGCACAGACAAACCAGACATTAGATTATAAAAAAGCCACTGACAAATGAGACACGAGGTTTGAGGGCCCTGCTCGCAAGAGCTTACAATCTATTAGGGTGTATGGGTAAAACAAAGGGTGACAAGTGCTTGGTTTACAATAGTCCAGCCATGTTACATAAATATAGGGTAGTATACATAAAAAAGTGGATGAACCTGCCATCCCAACCATACATCTATATAGAGATAAGTGCCTGTGGGTGCCAAAGTGCTGGAAGTGACGAATGTGTGACAGAATTTGGGGGGTTAACAATTAGGGATCTTGGTAGGCTTGTCTAAGAAGATGAGTTTTCAGAGCACACTTAAAACTGTGAGGGTTGTGCGTGTGTCTGATCACATGGGGTAACATGTTCTAGAGAACAGGTGCAATACGTGCAAAATCTTGGAGACGGGCATGGGAGGTTCGGATGAGTGAGGTGTGTAATCTTAAATCAGTAGCAGAGCAGAGAGAGAGGGCAGGGTGATAGACAGAGATGAGGGAGGAGATATAGGGGGGTGCAGCACTTTGGAGAGCCTTATGGGTGAGAGCGATGAGTTTATGTTGTATTCTGTACTGAATAATTATTTTCCTCATGGATTTAATAAGATCAATCTGGAATTGAGTAGAAATAAAGCCTTAGTCAGACAAAAATGTAACCCTTTAGACAAAGGTGACACATCAGCTTCAGTTAATTCAATGTCAGAAATATTAATAACATTTTTTAAACTCACCCCTTTGCCACTTGTTGAATTGGGAGGAGCAGGATACTCTACCTTCTCCATGAGACGTGCTTCATCTTCATACCGTCGCCTACTGAGAAAAAACTTTTTCTTCTTATGACTCCCTCGGCGAGTTCTCTGCCTACAGGGTTACATGATGTTGATACAACATTTTCCCGCATCACAATCCCATTCCATTGCATCTCCATTGTTCCTTCCACTGTCCTGGAATCAGATCCTGAATCAGTTATCCAATATTCAGTCATTTTATTTTTGTTTAAAAGAGCTTTTCTCAAAACATTCCTTTGGGTTCTGTTCACTTTGTATTGATTATTCCATGAGAAAACCTGATCATGATCAAAATCCAGTTTATCTCTCAAAAAATGTTCTTTCATTTCATTTTGTATATGCACCACGATTCTCCACTTTTCGCTGAAATGTACATCATTGAGCCTCCATTAACTGGGTTTTTAATTCCAATTTGGCAGTCTCTAACTCAGCACAGACTTGATCGTACTCCTCCTTAGAACTTTCCAACACCAATCTTGTTATTTTTAATGAGTGTTTCACGTTTGCTTGTTTCCACTTTGCCACAAGTTCCTCATCGTCGTAATTAGAGAGGGGGCAAATCGATTTAACGAGGGGAAAATTCGTTTTTAAATTTCAGGAAAATTTGGGTTCGGAAACGAAGTGGGAAGTTTGGGGTTACTTGGGGGGTGAACGAAGTTTGCTTTTGATTTTTAAAAAGGGCCCTGCGACCCAAAATGGCGTAAAAAGGGGGCAAACCCCGGTGGGAGGAAGGGTAGAAGGGCATAGCTGCAGGGCATGTGCGGGGTTTGGAACCCAAACCAGGGCCCGGGGGGGTTCTGTGAGGGTAAACCGCATATTAAGCCGGGCGCGAGCCGGGAGCTCCCCTTCCTCTCACTGTGCTTTTCGGGGAAGGGGTGCTCCCCCGGCGGATGTGCTCTTACTGAAGAATTAAATTTTTATATAGGATTTCTGGGGGGTTGTTTCAGCTTGTCTAAAGGGGACTGTTCCCCTTAATGTTCTATTTCTAATTTTTTGGGGGGATTGGATTTTAAACCCAGTGTCCCGTCCACTGAAAGCTGTTTTTATTTCAATACCCAAGAGGGATCAAACCCTTTCCCTGTTTTTATTCATTTAAAGAAAAAGCGTTTTTACAAAAAAATCCCATTTCCCTTTTTTGGGTGCTAAATTTTTCTATGCGCAATTTACATCCAGGGGTTTTATTTAAAAGGGGTTGTTTTGTGGTGTGCGGGACAAAAAAAACGTCTTTTTCAACGCCAAAATATAAAACTTTTTTCCCTGTAGCCTAAATCAAAAAGCAAAGATTAATTACAACTGTATCTTTGTTGTTTTTTGGGTGGGAAAAAACGCAATTGAAAACGTTTACAAAGCTACTAGTTTGTGCGGCTAAATTTCTTTGGCGAAATTTTAATCCATTTGTTAATTAAGGTTTTTTTTGTGGTGTGTGAAAAAAATAAAAACTTTCTTTTTAAACGCCAAAAATAAAACTTTTTTCCTGTAGAAAATTAAAAAGGGAAAAGGTTTTAAATTACAACTGTATCCCCTTGTTGTGTGGCGTAGAAAACACCCCAATTGTAACACGCTACAAAGCTACTAGTTTGGGGCGGAAATTTCTTTGGCGCAATTTACAACCTGGGGTTAATTAAGCGTTTGTTTTGTGGTTTTGCTGAAAAAAATTAAAACCGTTTTTTTCAACCCCAAAATATATAAATTTTTCCTGTAGCCAAATTTTAAAGCCCAAAGGTTTTTAAAGCCTGTTTGTGTTTTTTACTTTTATTTAAAACACCCCAGTTTTTTTAAAACCCGGAAAACATAAAAGAAATTTTTTTCCTTTGGCCTTTTGGGGTGGAGCGCAATTTTTTTTCCAAAGGGGTTTCCCCAAAGTTGTTACGGGGTTTCCAATTTTGGGAGCCCAAAAAACAGGGGTTTTAATTTATAATTTTCAGTTTTAAAATCATAAAACCAGTGTTGTACATTTTCGAACAAACGTTTTGTCAGACAGGAGAAGTGGGCGGGCCCTCTGCACCTGGGGAATTGGTAGGGGGGCACAAACTTTCCTGGAACCCCCCCGGGTTTTGCACCCACAGCGGGGGGGACGTCGAGCGGGGGTTTCATCGGTAAAGGCCAAAAATTGCCGCTTTTCTTTAGCGGCCGTGTGTTGTTAAAGAAAACCAAGGGTTCTTGTTTGGTTGCTAGGTCATCTCTTCCCCCCAGATGACATCTGAAAAACCCCACCCAAAGGGGTTTCGGTGGGAACGTCAGACCAAAACCCTTAGTTGGCAGGGCCCCGGGGGAGCGGGTCAGCGGCCCTCCCCATGTCCTAAACCCCGCCTCTTTTCCCATGGGTTCCCCCTCAGCCGAGATCTACTATTGGTCGGGGCTCGCGCCACTTTTATACGAGGATGAAAAAATTTGAGGAGGGCAGTCAGCGCTATTTGGAAAGCGAAAAAAAAAGGGGGGCCCAAATTACCCCCTGCGTTTGCAGTAGGCGGAAAGTTTTAGATGGGGGAAGAGGGGGCAGGGGAAAGGTCATGTTGGTGAGAGGTCAGCCTTGGATACCAAGAGGGTGATGAGGAAAAGAAGGTAAAGGAGGGAAACACAAATAGAATGGATGTACCCGACCACACTTGGGACCCGGGGGTGGGGGAAAAGGGCTTCATCATGTCAGGAAAAGGGAAGGGGCGTCAGCTTGCGCGTACAGGCAGGGCCCCAGCCAGCAAGGGGGGTCGGTGGGCCGTAGTAAAAGCAGGATAGCAGCGTGTGAGGCCCGGGGACCCAAACCCCGGGCCAAGGGGTAAAAAAACCGCTTCGAGGCCCAAAGAAAGTAGGGCACGGGGCTGGGCGGGGGCCAGCGGCGGCAGTAGTCACTCGGGTTGCGGAGCGGTTGGCGGAAAAAATTCGATACCCCGGGGGTTTTTGGCAGTTCTTTGCAAAGGGGACACCGGGGAGCCGAATATGGGTAAAATTGTAGAATCTGTAAGCAGAAAGTGAGGTTTGGCCCGGGGAAAGCTAACGTTGGAACCAGGGCCCCTGCGCCCAAAAACATGAGCTTTCCCCAAATCCGGTGGCCTGGGAAAAAAACGTGGCTCAGTTTGTGGTGGTCCACCCTGCCGAAGGCAACAAAAGCAGCAGCAGGCCCCAGTGGCACGCTTGCCATTGAGCCAGTAAAGGCCCCAACCCCCTCTGCAGAATGGAGCTGTTTTCTTTTGACATCTTTCCTTTTTCCAGTTTGCCCCTGCCCCTCGCTACTAAGGGGGGCCAGCAGTCTTTTGCGCCCAAACCCCTTAGTTGGTCCCCAACCTTTCCTAAGGTGCGGGAAGCTGCCCGGGCTCCTGCCCAAGGGTTGTTGGTACTGCAGTCCTCCCTTTCAAAATGGGGGAAATCTCACCGTTCAGGAACTAAGGGTTGTGCCGAGCCGAGAGGGGGGATTTCCCAAAGGGCCGTAATTTTTTTTCCAAAAAAGGCAGTACCGGGAACTCATAAATTTTGTAGAACAGAAGGTGGGTCAGTCTTGAGCTTTTTCGGTTTTTTTTCCAAAAGGGTGCACGGCAGCGGGGGAAACTTTTCCGGGGAGCTGTAACTACGGTCGGGGCCCAGTACATGCCCTTTTAAGGCCCAGGGTGTGAATGTGTTTCCCACCCAAAGGCCAACACCAACAACTTGGACAGGGGGACGCCGCGTTCCCCCTCCCGTTGTAAAAATGCTGCACCTGCCCCCAAATTTTCCGCCTCCCCCTTTCCCTCCAACCCCACCCATCTCGGGCCTCCACAAGTACGGGCTCCATCAAAACCACATGTGTAGGGCACAGCGGTGTCACGGTTCTACCCCGGGCTTGCCTCTGCGAACGAACCCCAAAAACGGGGGAAAGGAAAAATGCTCCGATATGCAGCAAATATCGATGTTTTTGCTTTCTCCGCCCCCAAATGAAAATCGGAACAATGGTGAGGGGACAATGGGGGGAAAAACTTTGGGTCCGTTTGCCCCGAGGAGGGATGGCCCAATGCACCCTGCATGGGTGTGTTCAATCGGTTGTAAAAAGGTTCCTAAAGTTTTCCCACCGATCTTCAGAACATTCGGGAAAAGGGGAAAGGAAACTGTGCATGCACTTTATCCATTCGTAAAAAAACCCAAGGAAACCCCCCTCCTCAAATTGGCAGGGGCCCAGAAGGGCCTCCCCCAACCACTTGATTTTGCGATTTTTTCCACCCCCGGGGAAATTCCCAACCGCACATTTTGGGGCCCCGCTGTAGGGAACAGAGAAAGGGCCATTAACGATTTTTTTGTTTGACCCAGGCAAAAACAGAAAACCCCCCTGTGAAACCCTTTGATGTCACCCAGGGGCCCAGCCCAATGCGTGACCCCTCCCTTTTTTGTTGGACCCTTTCGGGGGGAGGCGACGTTTTTGTCATCGCCAGGATACGGGATGAAAAACGTCTTCCACTGCTTCATGCCCGGGAAACAGATGCTAAAAAAATCTGTCTGGGGGGGGACTGGAGACGTCCCCCGACTACATTTTCGCGGCCCACATGAGCCGGTGGGGACTAAAAATGGAAAGGGGGGGGAGAGGACTTTGGAGCGAAGCTTTGGGTCGGGGTGAAATGAGTGGTTTTTTTCTCCCCAGGGGGCCCCCAAAGGGGGGAAGGCAGGAGCAGCGGGGGAGGTGGTTTGGGAGGAGGAAGTTGAGGCAGTTTCCCCCCCAAAAGGGCCCCTTTGGCGGGTTACAGGGGAAAAATGGAGGGGGGAAACCCCCTCGGAGTCACTTGTGCAGATGGCCCGCAGCATGCTGATTTGCCTGGCTTTTGAAACCCGAAAAGTCGGGCATCCGACAGAGGATGATTTTGGCTTCCACCCTTTTGGACCCCCGCACCGGTCCAAAATGGGAAACCTTTTTCCCCGCTATTGTAAAGGGGAAGGGCAAAAATTTAAATACTTTTAGGGAAAACCTCCCTAATCAGTTGGCCCCTGATATGTGCGGCATCGTCCCTCCCCTGACAGGTCTGGGCGGGGGGTTCCTCAGCGCTCACGTACTACTGCCGCGGCGTGGGGGAAGGTTTGGGGGGGGGGAGGAGCAAATACCCGTCCATCGTAGTAAACCCAAGTCTGGAAATTCCCTTTTTGAGCGCTTCCTTCACCCCCCCTAGTGAGGGGGGGCAAATCCGCCGCAAAAACAAACCCAGCAGCAGCAGGACCTGGAGCGGGCCCCGAAACCCCAAAAGGTTTTTGGCCCACTTGGACGCACTCTGCCACCTCCCGGGTTTGAAGATCCGGGTGGGGCTACGGGCAAACCAAAAATGGGGTGTGTGGCCGCAATTAGCGGTTTGCAGGGGAAGAAAACTTTTCCCGCCCCCGGGTAGTGTTTGGGTCGAGCGGGTGTTAAATGCCCGCGGGGGCCAAACGTTACCCCAAAAGGAAAAACCCCTTTTCCACGGGAAATGTGGAACGACTGACCTTTGTCAATTTAATCAGGGGGTGCGTTTTGGCCCGGATTTCCACACCCCCAATGGCCCCTTTGGGGGGTCAGTCTGGGTTTTAAAAAATACCCGCTTCAGCCCCCTTTTTTTGATGCCCCCATCCCCCCCCTGATGCCACACCCCTCTGCTACAGTTTCTTTCCCTCTGCCCCACCACCACTTTTCCCGGAATGGATTGCCACCCACCCCAACACTCCCGTCATTGTGCCAAATCTTTGACCTCTTTCTGTGTGCTGTTTTTCTGTTTTCCGTTTTCATCACACTGTGTCATTGTGCCACTGTCTGACCCCCAAGGGGTGCTGCTGTGGCTGCTGCCCTGTTTCCCCCACAATGTGCATTTTTGCCCCTGCCTGACCTTTATTTCTGCTGCCGCCGTGAAAAACCCCTCTCAGTCCCTTGTGCAACTTGTGGCTTCCTTTCCCGTTTTGCCACCCCCGAATTTTTTCATTGTGCCACTCTTTGAAACCCCATGCTTTCTGCTGTGACTCCTGCCGTTTCCCCTCCCACACTGTGTCATTGAGCCACCCGCCCCCGGGCTTTATGCTGCTGCCCCCGTGGGCCTTTGCTCTCGTATTTTGCCATTCTGTGGGGTTCCCCCTGTTTTTTCCCACCTGAAGAATGTCATTGTTTCCTGCCTGATCTCATGTGTGTGTCGGGGACCTTTCCCCACTGTTGGGGATTGTGCCCCCCCCGTGGCCCTAAAAATGTTTTGCCGCCCCCAAAAATGTATTTTCCACTGTCTGACTTTATGCTGCTGCTGTTGTTTTTTTTCCTCCACCTCTGTGATTGTGGGCACTCTGTGGCCTAATACTGTTTTTTCCGCCTCCAGAATTTTCTTTTTGCCATGCCTTTATCTCATATGCTGCCCCCGTGACCCTACACTGTTGGGGATTGTTTCCAACTCTGTGGCCCCAATCTGTTTTTTTTCCCCCTCAAAAGTCATTTTTGCCCTGCCCCTGAATCTCATACTGCTGCCGCCCGTGACCTCCACACTGGTGATTGTGCCCACTTGTGGCTAATATGTTTATTCCCCCGGGAAAGGGCCCTTGTGCATGCCTGATTCATAATGCGCCCCCCCGTGACTCCACACTGGGGTGATTGTGCCCCTCTGTGGGGCCCAATCTGTTTTTGCCGCCTCCCGAATTTTCATTGTGCCACGCCCGATCTCATAATTTCTGCCGCCCTTGGGCCTTCACAATGGTGATTTTTGCCACTTTTGTGGCCTAATTTTGTTTTGCCGCCCCCCCCGAATGTAAATTTTTGCCATGCCCGATCTCTACTGCTGCCCCCTTTACCTCCCCACTGTGTGATTGTTTTTTTTTCCACTCTGTGGCCTAATATGTTTTTTGCCCTCCAGAATGTCATTTTTGCCAATGCCTGATTTTATTTTCTGCTTTCCGCCGTGACCTCCCCCAAATGTGTGATTGTGCCCCTCTGTGGGGCCCAATTTCTGTTTGCCCCCTCCAGAATGTCTTTTTGCCACTTTCCTGAATTTTCATGCTGCTGCTGTCGGACCTTTCCCCACGTGTATTGTGCCACTTTTGTGGCCCAATAATGTTTTGCCGCCTCCCGAAAAGCTTTTGCCCCTGCCTTTAACCCCATTTTGCTGCCGCCGTGACCTCCGCTTCAGTATTGTGCACCTTGTGGCTTCCTCTTTTTTTGCCCCCTCCCGAAATTTCTTGTGGGGGAACTGCCTTTACCCCATGCTTTGTGGCTGCCGCCATCACCCCCACAATCTGTCACTAATTGTTGCCCCCCGAGCTCTCAGCTTGTTTTTTTTAGCTTTGCTGGCATGATTTATAGGCTTATTCCCGCTTTAGTTTTTTTTGGGCAGTTTTGCCCTCTTTAAGTGCCCAGGGAATTTTAAAAGTGAAGCGATTCTAAGAGCGGCGGGAGTCACTGCGTGTCTTTCTAAAAAAACAAAAAAATTTTATGAAGACCAAAACCAAACTCCCCCCCTTTATAAATTTTAAGGGATGGACAATTTTCTACAGCAACCCCGCAGGGGTCTGTGCAAACCTGGAAATAGCTGCTTTTTAAAGGATTTTATTTCCGAAAATAATTCGGAACGAAACGAATTTTTTTCGGGAAAAATTCGGCGAAGTTGGGCCGAAACGAATTTTTTTTTGGAAAAATTTGGCCCCTCTCTAGTCGTAATATTGTGAAAAATTTTTTTGGGGAAAAAACATTTGATCTTTTGGGGGGAAAGGGTTTACTTAGAATAAAAATTGTAATGTTTATTTGTCAAAAAAAAAACAAGCCTATTTATTTCTCCGATAAAGTCATTGCCAGAGATTGAGCACTTAGTATTTTCTCCTCATCATTAGTATTGAATTGTGAGAAAAATATATATGTGCTTTGCAGACTAACCATGACTTCTTTTGTAAGAGATACAATGACATTTATGTAGGTTTATTGTACTTATTTGTGGTGCTTCTGTGCATTTGGCCATGCTGTTGTGAGATACTCAGGAGGGCCTAGCGTAGGGAACCCAGTAGGTGAGGTGCATGGTGGATATGTGGTTGTGTTATCATCTTTGTGGGGGAATCCCCCATGCCCTTTAATTAAAAAAAGGTTTGGGCTTTTTCCCTTCCCGGGGTGTGTTTTGCTTTGGGACCCGTTGACATGCAGCTGCAGTAGCCAAAGTGAAACAGCAAACCGACTGTGGTGCTGGCTGACAGAGAGAGCTCTAAACCTATGAGGACTGCTGCTTGGGTTGTAGACAGAAGTGAAGCCAGGGGGGTTTTTCTAACATTCTAATTCCGTCCCTCCTATTTGGGCTAGCTGTAATTTTGGGGTTGGGGTCCAATTAAAAAACAGGGTGAAAATAAACAGGTGTAAGAATATTATGAACTAGGAACTTCTACCATATGCAAAATAAACAAAATGAGTAGCTCTTGGAGCAAAAAGCTTAAAGGGGCTTTTGTGTATTTTTGGGCCCCTTTATGGAAATGTTTTAAAAAATTTAGGGATTTTCTAATTAAAAAAAAAAAAAAGCCCAGGGAAGGGCCAACCCGCAAACCCCTTGGGTACTCAAGTTATTGCCTTGAAGTGAGAACCTCCACACTTTATAAGCTTGTACATATGTTCTTGGTAACCACAAGCAGTACTGTATCTGGCAAATAAAATGTTCTTGAGTTTAGCATTGCAATGGACATTTTCCTTGAGCTCCATATTTGCTAGGGCTGTCACTTATTTATGCATTTCTCATACATCTTCAATGAAGAAAATACATTTGGGAAATTTGGGAAAAGGTTTTTAAATTTGGGGATCTGCATAATTAAACATGGCATAAATTGGTGGTTATGGGGGAAACTGCAGCATATTTTCAAAAACATAAAATTTGTAAAAGGGGGGAAAAAATTTTCCCTCTAAAGACATCCTTGTTCTTCAGGCTTTTCTTTTATTATAGAAGAAAAAAAAAAAAATAAAGTTTTTTTATTACCCCAAACCGGGCTATGTAAAAATTGAGCATTGTTTTGCTTCATTTTTTACTCTTTTTAAAAAGGAAAGATTTGTATGCAGTTATATTATACACACACCAAGGGCTGCTGTATACTATATATATATATATACTTATCTTTTATGAAAGGAAGACTTATGTTTATACACAAAAAGAATATAATATATACATGTACACAAAAGACCACTCTATACTAATGATACTACACAATAACTGTTTTTATTTTTTTAAGAAAAACAATATGTATATGTGGATATATTATATACGCAAAAAAAGCAATACTATGTTAAGAGCAATTTTTTGTTTAAAACAAAAAAGTAAAATACTACTACTACTAGTATATAAACAAAAGCTGTGATAAAGATCACTTTTGACAAGTGTGTTCTGGGACTAGATTATAATAAAATAGTGAAATAATTGGCAGTAGGACCATTTCCCCCTTTTCCTCTAGGTTGAGTTTCCAGCTGTGTCTACTGTAATTAAACCTATTGAAGCTGCTGGCCTTGATGGTAGATTATTTAAAAGTATGCAGTTAGCTCATTGTTACACAGATTAAACTATATCGCAATATGTATATATTAAGTTTCTATTAATGTTCTGCCTATTCATTGGAGGCCACAATGGATCTCCAGAGAATCGGTAATCCCTTTGTAGTTACATGAGTGATATTCTCTAACTTTTAAATCCTTTAATAAGAAATTTCCTCTTTCCTCTTTCCCCTAATATTTCTGCAGACCTTACAAAAATCACTTTTTTAAATGACACTTTTTGTTTAGAATTTTCCCTTTTTGTACTGAATAACATTAAGTGGGAAGGACACAGTATTGACTTTTAAAATGCCAAAATATTTCCTAAAAATAATTATTTCTACATTTGCATTTTTACTATAACTAGTTAGAAAAGAATATTGTCTAGTGTTTTCCTATTCTTCCCGTTCTAACTTCTCCTTTTCAAACTTAATTTTTTCCATTGGACAAATCTTCAGAGTTGGTATACCATTTTTCCAGAAATTCTCTCTCAATACTTTAGCTTGTTCCCTGGAGCATTTTATTGTCTAGAACATTCTAGGACATTACTTACTCATGATTTAAAAATCCCTTATCCATAAATAGCATTAGTTTAATAATTGCATCTTGACTTTATATAAGATAAAACTTGGAATTATTAACTTTTAAATGGGTTTTCCAGGACTTTTAAAAAGCCTCCCTTCCACCTCCTAATGTGCTAAAATATAAAATTAACCTAAACTTACCTACGGATAAAAAAATATGCATAAGTGGGTATATTACATACACAAAATTTTTTTTAGGTTAAATAAGTTTTCTTTGGATTTTACAATCTTTTCAAAAGATGCATAGGTTTTTAGGTTGATGTTAGTGCACTATAAATAAATGGTTAAAAAAAATTAGCAAATGTGTCACTTTTCACAAAAAGAGATAACACGCAAAATGGGATACAAATAAAATTAATATAATTTACCATTCTTTCCCTTTTTTATGAGGATATATAATATTTATGACAGAATATTAAGGGCACAGGGACACACAATAAAGGAGATAGAGAATTCGATCCTCCACTGGGTGGTAACTCCTGGAACTGACAATGGTCTTTGATGACCCAGGGTGTTTTGCTGAAACTCAATCCCCCTCCCCACAACTCCTCCTGCTTAGGTCAAAGAGTAGATGGCTAATTACTAGTGTTGAGCGATTTTATTCGACAAAGTTGAAATCGGCACGATTTTTAGGGTGATCAAATTTAGGTGAGAATCTGCGCATAATCTATTAATATCGCACCATTTTTGGCACTTCCTGTTATTTTGGCCGCCAGCAAATCAGCTTAGAGAATAGAGCAGGTGAGCTGGGTGTGCGACATCATGACTGTGATGTGTATGGTTGTGATTGGCTGGAAAAATCACATGACCTCATTTTACATAGAACAGCCCTTCCTGTTCAGCATCAGTCTGTTAGTGTGTCTCATAAGAGCAGGACGTGTGTCAGCTTTCTTCTCAATACAGCTCAGCGACACAGTTCTCTTTGTTCACACAGACAACTATGCTTTTAGCTGTGAATATTAGAACATAGGTAGATTAAAGAATTTCAGTTTTTAGTTAGTTAGGCTGAGACTTTTGAAAGAAGCATCTAGCGGGGGGTAGGAGGTGGGGGGGGGGGTGCGGGCGAACACAGACAAACAGGCTGTACTTATATTAGGATACAGAACTTTTCTAGTAACTGCAGGTGTATTAGACAGGTGAAAAAACTCACAGACATAAATCTAATTTTACCTATTTGGGTTAAATTTGTAACAAAATTCACAGTAAAGAAAAAAACCCAATTAAAAAATAACTTTTACTTGATATACATTAAAAGAGTGCCCTTCCAAAATGGAGGACCCACAGCAAAAACACCAAAATTTGTTCTCCTAGAGAGGGAGAGATGCTAGTTCCTCTAAATCTAGATATCCAATAAAGTAGAAATGACCCCAAGGGTGAAAATCGCCACCTTCGGCGGAGTAGTTGCCCCCACAGGAGCGGCCCCACCTATTGGAGCGCACCCTAGGTCAGACACCCCCATTGAAGCAATTCCTAAATAGGATATCAGCAAGACTCCCCTATGTGCTATAGACACTCTAGGAGAGACATTCTATCCACATAAAATCATTCTTTTAGTCAAAAGCACAAAAAAAACCAAAAAAAAAAACAAAAACGTTCTGTTGTTTCATTGATTCAAAACCCGTGTGATTTGTTCAAGACCCGACGCGTTTCCCCCCAAACGATCATATAGGGTTCATCAGGGGTAACAAAAGAACATTTAGCCACAAGACTAAATCACAGCATACATAGACTAATGGATAAAAATAATTAGCATGATATCCTTAATGGTGGTAATGCCGTCAAGATAAATCCAATAAGATACCAATTCATGATGTGTCTGATGCCTCGTCCACACTGAGGCATCAGACACATCATGAATTTGTATCTTATTGGATTATCTTGACGGCATTACCACCATTAAGGATATCATTGCTAAGTATTTTTATCCATTTGTCTATGTATGCTGTGATTTTAGTCTTGTGGCTAAATGTTCTTTTGTTACCCCTGATGAACCCTATATGATCGTTTTGGGGGAAACGCGTCGGGTCTTGAACAAATCACACGGGTTTTGAATCAATGAAGCAAAAAAAACGTTTGTTTTTTGTTTGTTTTTGTGCTTTTGACTAAAAGAATTTGATTTTATGTGGATAGAATTGTCTCTCCTAGAGTGTCTATAGCACATATG
Organism: Phyllomedusa bahiana; assembly: GCA_025379985.1. Lineage (NCBI taxonomy): Eukaryota > Metazoa > Chordata > Amphibia > Anura > Hylidae > Phyllomedusa > Phyllomedusa bahiana. The sequence continues at coordinate 2,154 of JAODAL010044591.1, read as the reverse complement.
GGAGTCTTGCTGATATCCTTTTAGGAATTGCTTCAATGGGGTGTCTGACCTAGGGGTGCGCTCTCAATAGGGGGGGGCCGCTCCTGTTGGGGCGACTACTCCGCCGAAGGTGGCGATTTTCCCCTTTTGGGGGTCAGTACTACTTTATTGGATATCTAGATTTAGAGGAACTAGCATCTCTCCCTCTCTAGGAGAACACATTTTGGTGTTTTTGCTGTGGGTCCTCCATTTTGGAAGGGCACTCTTTTAATGTATATCAAGTAAAAGTATTTTTTAATTGGGTTTTTATTCTTCACTGTGAATTTTGTATTAGATAGGTGCAAATCCCACCTTTTATTAACCGTACACGATTTAATAATTTTTTTTTTCACTTTTGTGCAGCCCAGTTTTTTTTCAAAGACCCACTTTGTACTTACAATAGGATACAGAACTTTTCTAGTCACCGCAGGTGTATTTCATAGGTGCAAAAACCACCTTTTATTATCCGTACACAATTTAATTAGTTTTTTTTCACTTTGGCGCAGCCCAGTTTTGTTGAAAGACCCATCTTGTACTTATATTACCATACAGAAATTTGCTAGTAATTGCTGTTGTATTTCATAGGTGCAATAACCACCTATTATTATAAGTCAAAAATTTAATTACGTGTGTTTCATTTTGGCGCAGCCCAGTTTTGTTCAAAGACCCACTTTGTATTTACAATAGGATACAGAATTTTTCTAGTCACCGCAGGTGTATTTCAGAGGTGCAAAAACCACCTTTTATTATCAGTATACATTTCAAATAGGTGTTATTTTTATTTTGGTGCGGCCCAGTTTTGTTAAAAGAGCCACCTTGTACTTTAATTTGAATACAGAAATTTTGTAGTTACTGTTGGTGTATTTCATTGGTGCAAAAACCACCGTTTGTTATCCGTATAACTTTTAAATAGCTGTATTGCTGTGGTGCGGCCCTAGTTTTTGGGCAAATAGCTATGTTGTACGACAATTCTGATAGACAAATTTTCTAGCAACTGTTCTCGTTTATCATTGCTGCAAAAAACGCAATTTCTAATCCTTGTAACTTCTGAATAGTTTTATTGCGCTCGGTGAATCTCAGTTTGGTGCAGATAGTGCACTTGTATGATAGTTTGTTGAAAACTATCAATTCCCAGTCCAACCGGGCAGATGTAAATCCCTGGGACTGAAGGAAGAACACTGTTGATTTTGTCTTACGGTTCTTCCACCAGACCGCATTTCACAGGTATTCGCTAGAAACATTTCAGTTTCTAATCCTAGTTGGCTGTAGGAAATTAGAGGGATTTGAGAATAGCTGTAATTTGCCGTCTTTTAATAAGAGACTTTCAAAAACTCTTCCATACCTTCTTACATTTTTATCTTTCTGAACATGGAGCGAAATGCAGGTGGTAAGCGAGCAAAGAGCGGTGTAGGAGGTAGAGGTACGAGAGAACGTGCTCCTTCCAGTGCTGGCGACAACACGCAAGCCAGCGGATCGTCGGTTGCAGAACCGTCAGGCCTCTCATCGCTGGGTCGGTGCCCTGTGAATCTCAGTACCGAACAGCGTCGCCAATCTGTTCTTCAGTGGTTAATGCAACCTGCATCCAGCAGTCTTACCTCCTCGTCCTCCCAGTCACGGCCACAAATGTCGTCATCAGCATCATCAGCATCCGTCCAACATGATGCGAAGGCAGCCCAAATGTCAACTCGTGTACCCACCACTGTGGATAATCCATTTTCTGAAGACCTCTTTGATGACAAAATGCGGTTGGGGTCAGAAGGCATTTCCAAAGATCAAGAGGCCAAAGAGGATGATTTTGTCTGCTCTGATGCCCAGTTACTGATGCCATCAAAGGAGAAGAAGGAAGCCGGTCAATCGGCAAAAATCCTGGGCGGTCGGCAACGCCTTGCAGTGCCTCTTTCTTGTAGCCTGCAGCTCCTGGATGCAGAATGTCAGGACGACAAAGTCACCTGTGTTGATGATGATGATGACGACATTGCGGATCCAACGTGGTCTTTTCAGCAGAATTTGCTTGCGAGCACTTCACACTGGATGAGGAGGAAGCGATGGGGTAGTGTCAGTACGGCCCCCCAAAAAAGGGGGAGGGGGGGTCCGAAAGTCCCCCTGAAATATTCGCCCCACAAAGGGAAAAACCCT
>JAODAL010044590.1:0-32730 GCA_025379985.1 Phyllomedusa bahiana | reverse complement strand
CAAACCCCAAGCCCAGTGTTATAATGGGGAAATTGCTATATTGAATTTAAAAATGGGGGAAAAAAAAAAAACCAGAAGCAAATAAAAAAAAAAAAATTTATTTAAATTAACTCTCCCTGACCCCGGGCCCTCGCTGATATTTTAGTTTAAAAAATGGGATGCAACGTGGTGTGGTGGTAATCACGTAATGGGTGGTGACATTTCAGTCACTATGGGGGTGAATTTTTTCACTATGTGGTGGTCAAAGGGGTATGATGGGGGCAGTTTGTTCATCACTATGTGGTGGCGATATGGGTCATTATGGGGGGGCCGGTTTTATTCAGCCCCTATGTGGTGTTGATATAGGGCAGGGTTGGAGATTTTTCAGTCATATGGTGGGGGGTAATATCAGGTGTGGTGGATTGTTCATTTTCCTGTGGGGTAATATTTTGCCAGATATGGGGGTTTATTTTTCAGTACTGGCGGTGATATTTGTCAGGGTGGGGTTTTAATTGATCTTGTATACTGGTATCAATGAAAATATTATTCTTGGTTTCTCAAAAACAGTACGGTGATTTTTGCTCCTTGTATGGGGTATTATGTCCCTGTAGCCTTATATGCGGTATACCCCTAAACATAGCTTACAGCAATTTGTAGGGTTTTCTGAAATTATCAATACATTACTTTATGAAATAGATATTATAGACCCCTTAAGCTGCGTTGTGTTGACGTTGTGTTGTGGTCTGCTGGAGGGACGGGGCATGATTCTGTTAGGAGGGGCATGATTAGATGTGTCCTGGTGTGATGTAATTTGTTTGGGCATGGATAGGGGCGTGGCCCATTGTATCCCTTTTTACAATCTCTAAAAGTTGGGAGGTATGCATTCCTTTCCATTGCTGTGCTGCCACGTAAGAAAAAAAAAATTACACTATGCTCATGAAAATCAGCTGTCAGTGTAAAGCAAAAACAATAAAAGAAAACAGAAAACCTACCCTCACGCGGCATTGTTGAAGTCCATATAGGATCTGACTGCTCAAATCCGGTATCTTCCACACACTGTGCACTGAAGAGAGGTAGGTATCCGAACTGCGGGAATTCCAAGCGAAGTATGAACAAGGAATTTTTTTTCCCCCCCCCTCCCAAGGTGCGGGAGCCGATGGCACCACTCGTGCTCGGGGTAAGCATTAGGAAAAGTAGGTGAGTTGAAAAAACGCACTTTATTGGGACAAGAGTAAAAAAGGTTTTAAAAATCAGCAGAACACTACATCTTGTTGACGTGTTTTCAGGCCAGTTAGATGGCCCTTAGTCAATAACACAATCGTAGTAGAAACAAAACCAATTATATATCCAGCTTCCTGAAAGCAATTAGCGAAATTGGCACCTGAACATTAACTCATTATATGGTGTATAAAAAGACAATATCTTGAAGATTAAATATATGACATAATAAAAATGTACCTATAATCTTATCAAACAGATAAATAACAGAGAACATGACATATATTCAATATATATACATAAGGTCCGATCTATAATTCAAGGCCTCAGGATGATCGTGTATCTAAAATAAGAATCCAATGGGCTTCTCCTGCTATAGGTGAGTAAACCTCCTCCAATTCTCTCCCCACGGGGGGAGTTTGTTAACCTGTTTTCTATAGCCTCTAGACACGAAAAGAACTCAGATCTCCCATGCATGGATCGTCCTCTAAAGTCTTGGACCGCACCCGAGACGCTCTTTTTTGTACTAGTGTGACTAACGTCATAAAATAATGGCTCCCTAATTTCCACATGTTAGGCTTTCTGGTGGACAGCAATATACTGACTGGATCTCACAGAATTGGGATCACACCAAATCATAAATACCACATGATCACTGTGGCAATTTATGAATGGGTGATAGTATATGATTTTTTGGTAGCTTGTTAAAACCATGGGACAAAAAAAAACGATTTTTCCTTTGATGCATATATTTGCAGAGATTGCATCTGCTTCCGGTTTCCCCCCCAGTCTTGAAAAGCCTTTAAATCTAACCATCTCTTGTTTTTGTTCTGAGCGTCATATACATGCTCTGGTAGACATGTTACCTATTGATTTTGACTTATGTAAATAAATCTGCAAAACCCACTGTTCTACAATTTTTTCGTAGCGAAGACCATCGAGAGTATGGTAATATTTGATTAACAATATTTACAACATGAGAAAATTGGCGATAAAGTGGTTTTATGAAACTAATTTGATGGTCATTATTAGATGTTCTTCTAGAATTAAGTAACAATTCTGACCCTTTCTGTTTGGTTCCACTTTGGTAAATAGCCTGTTTTATTTGATACAATTTGTATCCACCTTTTGTTTTGAAGTTCTATCAGATATGATGGATTTCTCCCTTTCATATGCATGTTGTGTGCTACAGATTATCGCTTGGCCCTTATGAACTCTCCTACAGGGTAAGTTGTTGATGACAATGTCCTGGGATGAACAGCTGGAGGCTCTAATTACCCAAATTTCCTGAAATGTGGGTTTCCTGTATGTTGCAGGTGTTAATCTTTCCATTTGGAGAGACTGCAGTTAGTTGTTTTAAAAAATCCGAAAAATGTGAAATTTCGATTGAATTTTATTATGCTTTCCCCAATTTAAAATTTAGTTTTCTGATTAACCGTTAATTGTATATCTACAAAAATCTTTGGGATTGCAGCAGTTGAACCTTTCCATATAAATCAAGGTATGCATCTATTTACCCCTGCTGTAAAAATAGATGTCTTCTGAAAAGGGATTATGGATGGTAATATATTGAAATTTCTTCTCCTCCCACCGAAGCAACACGTATATGGTTTGCAATGTGAAGGGGAAGAAACGACGAGCCCATTGGGCAACCCTAATTTGCAACAAAAAATTTTATCAAATAAAAGAATAATTATTGCTGTACACAGATATTCTACAACTGTAACAATGTAATTGATTTTAATGGTATCCAATCATATCTGTGTAATTATTTAATTGACAATTTTTTTTTCAAGGCTGGTAAGAGTGGCCAAAGGATGTGGAATGGAAGTGTAATAAATGCAGTATCACAATAACCCAGGTTAAAGATGTATGCCATAATGGTTGTTTCTATTTATTTTTAGAATTCCGAGCTTATCTCTGGAATCTCCTTATGTAGCTAGTGAGCGTAAAAGTTCCAAAGGTTGCAAATGTCCTATCTACCCACATACTCCAATATGTCAAAGATGATCACTGCATGCCTGAAAATATATTAGGGCGCAAAGGGGGTGGAAAAATCCCTTGTGGGGTTTTAGGAAAAGCCCGTGGAAGAATTGGAATCTGTGGAAGTTCTTTAACTGTCAAATGCCTATTCCCTTTTTCTGTTTAGGCTGTGAGACAGCTCTATTGAGGTGATAACCGCTCCTTCCAAAATTTTTTTTTTTTTTTTATGATTTTTTTTTCTAACTCCGGGTTTGGAAACATTTTGGTGGGATCAGATCGATACAGATCTAGTAATACTTAACTGTATCCTTCCCCACTAAGCTTTTTAGAATTTTCTCTAATAATCATATATCTGTAATCCAAATATTTAGTGAGAAACTAACCCTTGGTCAGATGGACGAATTATGATGTAGGGGATTAGCCATTAAGTTCCTTTGAGCCCGCTAAATTGATTGGATGTGATATTATTTGTGTATTAATTTATTTTGCTTGTGTAAAATCTTTCAGATCCTGTACCCAACTAGAAACTAGAAAGCCATCCATAATTTTTGACTCTAGAATTCAAGGGGGTAGAAGTCTGAATTTTTTATATATTGAAGATTTACATGTTCTAAACTAATATTGTGATTATGTATTATATCATCATTTAGATCTTCCAAGAACAGGATAGAAACTTTGTTCAGAAAAATTCAAACCCCTAGGGAAAAAATCTTGATTTTTTTCATCTGGTTTGATCTCACTTATTTGGGAAACCCTCATCAAAAAAAATGTCTTTGACAGTTAGTGCTCTGACAATCTTTCACAATCCTTAATTTTATACAAAAGGTCAAAGTCCGTGGAGGAACAAAAAATTTAAAACCCTTACTTAATACTGAAAGGTGATTCTGATCTAGAATACATCAGATAGATTCATTACTGAATATCTGAGAACAGTTTGGGTTCGTGGAGGCTTCTCTTTCTGCAAGTTCATCTAGCGAAGATTCCTTGATGTATTCCGAGTTTGATGAAATTGCACGGTGCCTCCTGTGCTTCTTCCCCGCCCTCCTCGTGCGTTTGGTGGATGCATATGTCCCTGTGCTCCTCTTGCGTTTTTTGGAAAAGAATGTCTAAAATGGTGGTTGAAAGACTCCTTTTTCCGGCACTTTTTAATCTGGGGGTCAGACAGGTTTAATGGTCATACTGCGGTCCAGGACAGGGATAGTCAATGTCCAGTTCAACTAAAATGGTGGTTGAAAGACTCCTTTTTCCAGCACTTTTTAATCTGGGGTCATGCAGGTTTGGGGCTCATGCTGTGGCCCAGGACAGGGATAGTCAATGTCCAGTGAAACTAAAATTGGTGGTTGAAAGACTCCTTTTTCCGGCACTTTTTAAATGTGGGGGTCATGCAGGTTTGGGGCTCATGCTGTGGCCCAGGACGGGGATATTCAATGTCCAGTTCAAGTAAGATGACGGTTCAAATCATACTGCCTTCTGGCACTTTTCAATTTGTGGGTGATGCAGGTTTAAGGGTCAGGCTGTGGTACAAGACAGGGATAGTGAATGGTCTGTGACTTTTTTTCTATGACTTTTATAACCTAAGGTGTGTTGCCTAAGATGTAGCACGTATCCATTTGACTGTTGTGGATGTTAATTTCAGCTTCTCCAGCCTTGTTTGGGTGTAATAATGAAGGTGTTGTTGCTCTCCCATAGACACAATCGACGCTCACTATCGACACACCTGATTGCTAGCGGCCGACTATCGACTATCGATCGATCTCGATAGCCAACGCAATCGCTCAACACTAATAGGGAGGCATTTTGGATACTAGTCTTTAACACCATCCTGCCCAATGGGTTGAATCTGCACAAAGATATCATGTTTCATTTTTAAAGAGATATTTATAAGCTTTTCACACTTTAGGATTTTTCTTTTGTATTGTACATTGCTATTCATTATTTAACTTCTTATAGGAGCAGTCATAGCTATTACATGAGATTAGCTATATATTAATACATCGTACAATTTACCTTTTAAAGTGTTGCCCTAACATTGATAGTACGTATATTGCTCTAATGACCAAAGTTACATTCAGGTAATATCGCAATTTCGGGCTGCCTTGCAGGTTATTAGGGGCTTGTCCCTTGGTTTTATATGTAAGGACTTTGCACTTCTCCATGGTAACATGACATCTATTTACCGTTTCTATTTATTTAGTCATTTCCGGAATTTGGAACGCAACCACGGAATAGTCAATTCTAGTCTTCCGGTTTTCCATACAGCTACACGTCATCTTCACATCCGGCGTTATGACTATGTCATTTCCGGTGATTGGAACGCAAGTTTATGCTTCCGGCTTCCGGTTTCACGGCGTATGTTGTTACGATGGGAAGAAGCGCATGTCCACAGGTATGTTTTATCAGGTGTTAATTGTTTGATGATTACTTATGTGTCTTATGTCATACACTATAAGAGGGTAGCAGCAGCAGTTATTTGCAGCTTAGACTAAGGGCCAAGTCGGCCCGAAACGCGTCAGCTGGTCACCCCTCTGATCCTTGTTTTTTGCACACGTTGTTGCTTGTGGCTCTTTTCGTGGCTTTTATATTGTTATACTTGGAATAAAGGCGTTCAGCATTTTTACACATTTTTTTCTGGTGCCAATCCATCCTTGCTTTCTTAAACGGCTGAAGTAAGCCTGCTGCATAAGGCTTTCTGTTTGTTTTGCTGTTTTGTTTTGCTACTAAAATAAAAACCCTGTATTGTTGTTGCAACCAACCCGCGTGGGCCTACCTCTGTGACCGCTAATCCCCACAATATATATATATATATATATATATATATATATATATATATATATATATATATATATATATATATATAGTTACAGTTCATAGCAGGGCCCTTTCCTTTGGCCACGATCAAGAGTCTCTCATTGAGTTATGTCATGTGACACCTCCGCTCTGGTGGAATTCTGGCTTTTCCATCCCTGCCTTTTCCCTAGGGCACATGCACACTAGTTTTCATTGATTTAAAAACGATGGAGAGCCAGCACCAATCGAAGCCAGTCTCCATACATTAATCCCATAGAAAACTTATGGAGGGAGTTGAAGCTCCGCGTTGCCAAGTGACAGCCTCAAAATCTTAATGATTTAAGGATGATCTGCAAAGAGGAGTGGACCAAAATTCCTCCCAACATATGCGCAAACCTCATCATCAACTACAAAAAAAGTCTGACTGCTGTGCTTGCCAACAATGGTTTTGCCACCAAGTATTAAGCCTTGTTTGCCAGATGGATCAAATACTTATTTCTCACTGCAAAATGCAAATAAATTAATATAATCTATATTATGTGATTTTCTGGATTTTATTTTGGATATTCTATCTCTCAATATTAAAATTAACCTACCCTTAAAATTATAGACTGTTCATGTCTTTGTCAGTTGGCAAACTTACACAATCAGCAAGGGATCAAATAATTATTTCCTTCACTGTAGATTTGCTATTAGGGTAAAAAATGTCTATTATTTCTCAAGTTATACCAGTATAATGATAAAAAGTAACTTATGATAAGTCTAATGCGCCTAACATGAAGGGGTGTTCTGGGGGTATTATGGAGGTGTATTGCACCACATTCATAAGATTAGACACATATATGAATGTGGTTCGGCAAAACTAGGCGCATCCCTGCTCCGACAGGCAGACCTATTTCAATGTGGTCTGCCTGAGCCTGAGGAGTTGAAGTGAAGCTAGATTTGCTGTAAGGGGCAAAAATTTCCAATATTTCTCAACTTACACCAGTACAATAATAAAACGTAATTGATTATAATGATCAAACTGTATAAAATTTAATTATTAAAATGTAATGAAAAATATGATCATATAAATTAATATAAAAATATATAATATCCCAAAAATATAAAAATATCTCCTATAAAATGTATTTAAAATTAATAGAATCTAAAAGAAATGTTACATAAAAAACCCATTGATTATGTTGTTCAGATCTTTATATTTAAAATTTTTACTACATTAAATTTGAAATTTAATTTTGCTGCTCTCATCCTTTATTCTACATACAGCAAGATCCAGCACAGCACAGGTATTGCTGGGACCTGCTGTCCTCCAAGCAGGATCACTACCATAGTTTCTATTCAATGACATGCTATTTTAATGATTTTTCTCTTATTTCCAGCCTGTCTCTAACCTTAATACATGTTAGGCGCATTACTTATGTGCCTAAGTTTCGTAATGCGAGGCACGTCAAACTTTACACACCATTTATGAACGCACAAAAAACACTTTCATACATTTAGGCGCATTATACGCTGAAAATGAGTCTTGACTATTCACTTTGACGCGCCTTCCTTCACACATGTCTCCCATGTCGCCCAAAGTTCTGTAATGCGCTAAACACACATGCGAGGCGCGTCAAACTTTAGACGAGATTTATGAGCCCACAAAACCACTTTCATAGATTCAGGCACATTTTACACTAAAATCCAGACACAAAAATTTATTTATCCTCATCTATTATCATACGTGGCTACCTAAGTGATTCAAATGGAAGTACAAACTCCTGCTTTATTAAAGAATCTGTTGTACGGATCTGTTAAAAAAATTATTACAATTTAAAAGACTTGGGGCCATATGTATGAAAAGTGTCTAGGTCTAAAACTCTCTTTGTTGCCCATAGCAAGCAATCTGAGCTCCCCTTACATTTCATATAGTGCTCTGGAAAATGAGAGGGGCGCTCTGATTGGTTGCTTTGGGCCACAAAGAGACTTTTAGACCTAGACACTATACTTAGATGTGTCCTTTGGGGCTTTTTATTTTCACTGAAATCAAATTTCTCTTCTTTTATTGTACAGTATCTCACAAAAGTGAGTACACCCCTTACATTTTTGTAAATATTGTATTATATCTTTACATGTGACAACACTAAAGATATGACACGTTCTACAATATAAAGTAGACAGTGTGCAGCTTGTATAACAGAGTAAATTTAGTGTGCCCTCAAAATAACACACAACCATCAATTTCTATATTGCTGGCAAAAAATGAGTAGACCCCTAAGTAAAAATGGACAAATTGTGTCCATTTTGCTTTTTTCCCTCCCCAGTGTCATGTGACTTAGTGTTACAAGGTCTCAGATGTGACTGGGGAACAGATGTTTTAAATTTGGTGTTATTGCTCTCACATTCTCTCATACTGGTCACTTGATGTTCAACGTGGCCCCCTGTGGCAAAAGACGTAAAATCTGAAAAAAGAATTGTTGCTCTAAGAAGATTGCCAACATCCTGAGCTGAGCTGCAGTATGGTGGCTAGGACCATACAGCAGTTTAACAAGACAGGTTCCACTCAGAACAGGTTTCAAACTATTCTAAAGATGATGCACAAGGAAGCCCGTAAACAATTTGCTAAAAACAAGCAGAATAAAGGCTTGGATTACTGGAACTAGTCCCCGGAGTCGATTGCTAAGCTCTTATCAATTGACTTGAGGCCTTAACAACTGGCTTAACAACCGACTGTAGTCCCCGGAGTCGATTGCTAAGCTCTTATCAATTACTTGAGGCCTTAACAACCTGCCTAACAACTATTAGCGACTTCACAACGCAGTAAGTTTTATGCCCCCCAATAGGTGGATATATAGGGCGACATGTATGAAGCTCGCCGGGTCGGGGCGCGCTTTTCCACTAGTTTTCCGGCGAAATCTGCGCCTGTTTTATGTCGAGGCCGGGGCGCGCTCATACATCCTATGTAAAGTCCACCGCACCTCGCCAGTGTGTTAGGCGCAGTGCGGGACTTAGGCGCAGTGCGGCGCTGCGCCTGAGATTCGCTGCCGGAGGTAGTGCGGTTATCCATGCAGGGAAAAGTCCGTCGCGCCTCGCCAGTGTGTTAGGCGCAGTGCGGGGACTAAGGCGCAATGCGGCGCTGCGCCGAAGATTCGCCGTCCGAGGAGGTGCACTCGTACATGCGGGGAAAAGTTCCCTGCGCCTCGCCAGTGTGTGGGGCACAGTGCGGGGACATGGGCGCAGTGCGGGACCTAGGCACCGTGCGGGACTGTGGCGAAAATCTGTTCCAATGTGAGACAGGCTGGAAAACAGCGAGAAATCATTCCACATGTCGGTGCGGAGTATGAATCAAAAATCGCCTTTATAAAGGCGTTAAACATTCTCAGAAAAGAGCTCAAACCTCAAAAATAAAAAGTACATTAAAAAAATCACTTTCCACATATCCTAATTCAAGAATTAGGATATTGGAAATTGCCGGGAAATACAGTAATTCAAATTCTGAAAGCTATTCTCATTGGTCGGCAGAAACCGGCCAATCAGAATAGGAGCGACAGTGAACCATTAAAACCTATGGGGAACTATTGACCAATCAGAATCAAAGGCGGGACAGTTCAAAATACAGTAAAAATTCAGAATAGAGCTGATTGGTTGAGCTAGCGGGGGCTTGGCTATCCCAGCCAATCAGAGCGCGAGCTACTTCTCCCATTGTAGTCTATGGAGAGATCGGCGCCATGCAATCTCGGCTCTCAGCGCCGTGCGGCATGGAGTATGAATAAAAAAAATCATTTTTAAAAAAGTTTAAAATATTCCCGGGAAAAAGAGCTGAAACCTTCTAAAAAACATACATTAATAAAAACCCCGGAAAAAACCCGCATTTGTGGGCCGGGGCCCGGGTTGCAACAAAAGGGAATTTGGGGTTATAGGAATTGCCGGGAAAAATTTAATTAAAAATTGTATAAGCTTTTCCCCATTGGCCGGAAAAAACCCCAATCAGAATGGGGGAAAAAACAGTGCCCCAAATTAAAAAACCTTGGAGAACAAATTAAACCAATCAGAATGGGGAGCGACAAAGACCCATTTATCCTATGGAGAAGTTTTGATAGTGTTGGCGTTTTATTACCCTTAAAAGTTGAAATCGGCACATTTTTTTAATGGGGATCGGTTTTTTTTTAGTATGCAAATAATTTGGGTTTAAAAATCGTGCATCATTTATTAAGATCGGGGAAATTTTCGGCGTTTCCCTTTCATTTTGGCGGCCAGCAAATCAGTTTTAAAAAAGAATAGAGCAGGGGGGAGATGTTTGTGCGCGCCATAAAGGGAGGGTGTATGGTTGCGATTGGCGGGGAAAAAATCAAATGCCCCTCGTTTTACTTTAAAACACCCCTTTCCTTTTAAAGCCTCAGTGCCCTCTCAGCTTTCTCATAGCTTTTGGGAAAGGGGGGCGCTTTTGGCGTGTGTCCAAACGGGCTCAGCGAAATTATTCTATTTCTTTCAGGGGAAACCTTTTTCTATTAGCTGTAACCCTTTAAACAATTTAGTTAGTTTAAAGAGTTTGGAAGTTTTTTATGTAGTTAGCTAGAAAATTTTTAAAAAGGGGGATCAACCCGGGGTAAAGTCAGGGGGGGCCCAGGGGGGGGGGTGCCCCGGGGGGCGAACACAGCCCAAGCTTTTTAAAAGAATACTGGAAAAAGTTCACCAAAAAAATTTTAGTGTAGCCCTTTGCACGCAATAGCTTTATTTTTAAAAAGGTTTTTATTGAAATTTTTCCTGGATATTGGGCGGGCCTGTTTTTATTTTAGGATAAACATCTTTTTATTTTACTGCAGGGTCCTTTGTTAGGTGAAAAAACTCCCTTTTATTATCAGTATAAATTTAGATAGGTTTCTTTTTTTTTATTTTTTTGGCCCATTCCCCCTTTTTGTTGAATATCCACCTTGAAATTTAAAAATTTGAATCCAGAAATTTTTATGGGTCACCACAGGGGGAAATTGAAAGGTCCCCAAAAATATCTTGTATTATGCGAATACAAAAAAAAGTTTACTGTTTTTTGCATTTTTGGGCCCGTCCAATTTGTGATAAAAACCCCTTTTGCCCCTTAAATTTGCCCAGAAAATTTTTTTTGTCCCCCACAGGTGAATTGAAAGGTGCCAAAAAATATCTTGTTTTAAAATACGAATCAAACAGAAACGTTTTTTTTTTTTTTTTGGCTTTTTTTGCCAGTCCAAAATTTGTTGTTAACCCCCTTCACAAAAATTTTAAAAATTTCCGGCAATTTTAAAGTCACCCCCAGGGGAATTGAAAGGTCCCAAAAAATATCTTGTTTTTAAAAACGAAAAAAAACAATAAAAACCGAAAAAAACCGTTGTTTTTTTGACTTTGGCCCCACTACAGTTTTGTTCATTAAAGGCACCCTTGCATTTAAAAATCTGAAAACAGCAATTTTTTTAGTCACCACAGGTGAATTGAAAGGTCCCAAAAAAATTATTTTTGAAATTAAAACGAATACATAACGATACTTTTTTTTTTTTTTGCATTTTTCCCCAGTCCAGATTTTTTTGATTGACCCCTTTGCATTTAAAATTTGAACCCCAGGAATTTTATAGTCCCCCACAGGGGGAAATTGAAGGTCCCAAAAAAATATTTGTATTTTACGAATACAAAACAGATACTGTTTTTTATGATTTGGGTTGCACTACACGCTTTTTTTTCTTTGAGGCAGCTTGCATTTAAAAATCTAAAAAACAGAAATTTTTAATTGTCCCCAAAAGGGGGAATTTGGAAAGGTGCCAAAATATTTGTATTATACAATACTTAACAATATGTTTTTTTTTAAAATTTGGCGAAATACAGCTTTGTTCTTTTAGGCAGCTTGCACTTAAATTTGAATACAGCAATTTTATAGTCCCACAGGTGAATTGAAAGGTGCCAAAAATCCCTTGTTTTTATACGAATACATAACAGATACTTTGGTTTTTTTTGCATTTTTGACCCAGTCCAGATTTGTTGTTTTGACACCTTGCATTTAAAATTTGAATCCAGCCAATTTTAAGTCACCACAGGTGAATTGAAAAGGTGCCAAAAAAAATCGGGTATTAAAACCAAATACAAAAACAGATTCTTTTTTTTGCACTTTTGCCCACCCAGATTTTTTTTGGATAAAAACCCCTTCCCTTTTAAAATTTTAAAACCCGCAATTTTGTTTTAAATTAGGGGGGTTTTGGGAAGAAAAAGCGGGTGTTTTTCCCCCACCCTTTTAAAAAGGCCCTTTCCAAAACTATTCCAAAACCTTTTTCCAAATTTTTTTTTATTTTTTGAACAGGGAGCAAAATTTCAGGTGGTAAGCGACCCAAAGAGGGGGGTTTAAGCACATGGAGGTAGAGGTACGGGGAGAAGGGCTTTTCCCCCAGTGCTGGGACAAAAAAGCATGCCAGCGGACCCTTCATTTCAGGCCCGTCAGGCCTGTCATCGCTGGGTAAAGGGCCCCTTTGTGAATCTCGTAACAAACAGCACGCCAATCGGGCCCCTTCAGGGGTTTAAATGAAAACCTGAAATCCAGCAGCCCTTACCTCCCCCCTCCCTCCCAGTCCCCGGCCAAAAAGGGTCGTCATCAGCATCATCAGCATCTGCCCAAACCCATGAAGCACCCCAAAATTTTTAAAACTTTTTGTACCCACCACTGTGGATAATCCATTGTCTGAAGACCTTTTTTGGTTTGACAAAATCCCGGTTTGGGGTCAAAAAGGCCCATTAAAAGATTTAAAAGGGGTGATTTTGGGCTGCTCTGGGCGCCCCTTACTGAACCCTCAGAGGAGGATAAGGAAAACCGGTTTAAAACGGCAAAAATCCCCGGGGGGGGGTCGGGAAAGCCTTTGCAGTGCCCCTTGTTGTAACCCCCCAGCTCCTGGTTTCAGAATGTCAGGAAAGACGAAGTCACCTGTGTTGATGATGATGAAAGGGGCGGGGCATTGCGGATCCATCCTTTTGGGCTTTTCCGCAGGGAATTTTCTTGCGGTGCTTCATCGCTGGGGCAAGGAGGAAACGATGGGGTAGTGTCAGTACGGGCCCGGGGCCCCCCAAAAAGGGGAAGGGGGGAAAAATTGCAGAAGTCCGGGGGATTTTGATTCCCGGCCCCGCCAAAGGGGCCCCGGGGCAAACCCCCCCTCCTCGCTTAAACGCCCTCAAAAAGGTCCAGGACCTCTCAAGCTGGGTCCCCCTTTTTTTTGAGCAAGCCCCCTGATTCACCCCCGCATGTCATATGCTTTTAAATGCTTAAAGTAGAAAGGGAAGAACCCCAAAGGGGGTTTAAACCCCCACCAACTTGTCCCCCGCACATGCAAGGGGGAAAAAAAAGCAAAAAAGTTGAAATTTTGGAAAGGAACACATTTGGGCCCAAAAAAGGCCAGACCAACGACCCGGGGGCCAACCACTGTCACAAACCCCCTGTCTCCACCTCCCCCCTCCCCCGCCCCCACCAAGGTTCCTCGCTGCCCCCTGTCCTTTAGGGGTCATTTATCAGGGATTTTAGGCCCCCCGCTTCAGGGCCCCCACCCCCGTTTGCCCGAAATACCACCCGCATCCCCCAGAGACCCATCCTACCCCTTCTCCTCCCGAATTTTGAACCCTGCACCCGTAAAAAGCGGCCCTCCCAGCAAACCCAAACCTTTGGTTTTTCCAGGTTTGTGAGCAGAAGAAACATTTAACCCAAAAAATCCCAAAGCCCAAAAACCTGAATGCCGGCATTGCCAAAGGGTTTTTTGGGGGTTTGGGAAAAGTTGGGCCCTTTTGGGCTGGGGGACAAGATGGGTTTCCCCCCAAAGTCTTTGGGCCCCTTTCCCCGCCCCCAAAAATTCCCAGATGCCGAGCAGGCATTTCTTTGCCAGAAAAAGCCGTCCCTGCCTGATCCAGCCACGTGTCATCTAAAATTTCAGGCAGTTGTCTGCATCTGTGGCTGGAAAAGTCCATCTGACCACCAACACATGGACTAGTAAGCACGGCCAAGGCCGCTATATCTCTGTGACAGCTCACTGGGTGAGCTGGATGGATTCTCGGGGGGTGACGGTGGCTCTCAGGCTCGGTGCACGCTCTTAAAAAACCGCGGGGATGGTGCAGGGTTCTTTCCCCAAGGTCCTCTGTTGGCATCACGTGCCAGAGAAACCAGGCCGTGTTGAAATTAATCTGTCTTGGAGAACGTCCCCACACAGGTCAGGAGCTGTGGACGGCTCTCCGCAACGAGACCGAGCGCTGGCTGGGTGCCAAGAACCTTGTGCTAGACAACGTGGTGTGCGATGACGGGCGAAATCTGCTGGCCGCCCTTAGGATTGGTAGGCTGGAGCACATCCTTTGCCTGGCACATGTCATGAACCTTGTCGTCCAGAAATTCCTAAAGCGCTACCCGGGTCTGGACTGTCTGCTGAGGAAGGCTCGAAGTCTAAGTTCGTACTTCCGCCGTTCACACCCTGCTTTGTCCCGCCTGGCTGCGTTGCAGTGTCAGCTCGGCCTCCCCGTCAAGCGTCTCATTGTTAACGTGGCAACACGCTGGAATTCCACCCTCCACATGCTTCAGCGATTGTGGCAGCAGCGCAATGCCATTACGCAGTACGAAGTGACACATGGCCTGACAAGCCGCGGTGCGGACCTCAGGGTGTTGAGCCACCGAGAGCGGAGGCAGGTGAAAGAGCTCTGCACCATCCTTGCCAGTTTTGAAGAAGCCACCAAAATGGTCAGTGCGGACAATGCCCAAGTCAGCATGAGCATTGTGGTGATCTTAGTTCTGGAACGATCGTTGGACACTCTGAAACAACAGGTCCCGCAGGCGACGGAGGAGGAGATGGACACAGATGCGGACACCCATACTATTGATCCTTGGATAACGAAAATAAAGAAATAAACATGATTTTATTGAATTATATTTTTTTTTCGTTACCCCCATATTATTATTAATTTTATATACACATCGGGACAACTTCTGTAGTCTTATAATTTGATTTCGGCCATGTACAGTTTTATTTCAGATTGCATTAGAAAACCCATAGGAGCGTCGCTCGCTCTCCCATTGGTCCAAATAACGGCGCCTCTTTTAACTTAGCCAATCACAGAGCTTGCTCGGAATTTCTTTTCCCCATAGAACTCTATGAGAAAGTAGCTCGCGCTCTGATTAGCTAAGCTGGACGAGCCCCGCCAGCTCAACCAATCAGCTCGTTTCTGCCTTTTTACTGTATTTTGAACTGTCCCGCCTTGGAATATGATTGGTCAATTTTTCTCCATAGGTTATAATGGGTCCCTGTCGCTCCTATTCTGATTGGCTGGTTTATGCCGACCAATCAGAAGAGCTTAAACAATTTGAATTACTGTATTTCCCGGTGATTCTCTCTATTGCAATTCCCTATGTAGCGCCGGTCTCGGCGACAAACGCGTTGTTCGGGGTTTTAACTGATTTATTTTTACAGAAGGTTTTAGCTCTTTATCTGATAATGTTTTACACTTAATAAAAATTATTTTTTTATTCATACTCCATGCCGCACGGCGCTGAGCGCCGAGATTGCATTGCACCGCTCTCTCCATAGACTACAATGGGAGAAGTAGCTCCCGCTCTGATTGGCTGGGATAGCCAAGCCCCCGCCGCATTAACCAATCAGCTCTTTTCTGCCTTTTTACTGTATTTTGAACTGTCCCGCGATGGATTTTGATTGGTTCAAACTTCTCCATAGGCTATAATGGGTCTTTGTCGCTCCTATTCTGATTGGCCGAGATAGCCAAGCCCCCGCTAGCTCAACCAATTGGCTCTTTTCTGAATTTTTACTGTATTTTGAACTGTCCCGCCGTTGATTCTGATTGGTCAATCGTTCTCCATAGGTTTTAATGGTTCACTGTCGCTCCTATTCTGATTGGCCGGTTTATGCCGACCAATGAGAATAGCTTTCAGAATTTGAATTACTGTATTTCCCGGCAATTTCCAATATCCGATTTCTTGATATTGCGCCGTTCTAGATTTTTGGAAAGTGATTTTTTTTTATTATGTTTATTTCTGAGGTTCAGCTCTTTTTTGACACTGTTTTCCGCCTTTATAAAGGTGATTTTTTCGGATTCATACTCCTGCTGCACGGAGCGCCGAGATTTCTGTCGCGATCTTCTATCTTCTTCCTCGCATGTTCCGATCCTGCTTCACTTCGCCGCCACCGGAGCATTTAGACCAAAATAAACCAGGTCTGGCTGTCGGAGCTGCCGAGCGCTGCACTGCGCCTCGCTTTGCCGACTCGCGATCGCACATGCCTCGGAGTATACGAGCGCGCCACGTCCCGCCCCGGAACGCCTACACCGCGCTCACACCGAGCCCATTGCCCGCCCCTTCATGCGGGGCGCAGCTGAAAGTGGCGAACACTGAGTCTAACACCGCATCCCTGCGTCCGACAGGGGGATTCGGGCCAGGAGGCGAAGTATACGCCAAAAAACAGGCGTAAAGCCCGTTCATACATGTCGCCCATAGTTTATATATCTCCCAGTAGGTAGGTGCATAGGTTATAGGTACCCCAGTAGGTATGCATGCAAGTTATAGGTCCCCAAGCAGGTATATAGAAAGGTTATAGGTCCCCCAGTAGGTATATAGGCAGGTTATATATCCCCCAGCACATATATGGATAGGTTATAGGTCCCCCAGGGAGTATATAGGTAGCTTATCGGTCCCACAGCACGTATATAGGTAGATTATAGGTCCCCTGCACATTTATAAATTGCTTATAGGTCCCCTGCACATTTAAAAATTTATTATAGCGTCCCCTGCACATTTACAAATTGATTATAGCTTCCCCTGCACATTTAGAAGTTGATTATAGCATCCCCTGCACATTTAGAAGTTGATTATAGCATCCCCTGCACATTTATAAGTTTATTATAGCATCCCGTGACATTTATAAATTGATTATAGTGTCCGCTGAACATTTTGAAGTTGATAATAGCGTCCCATACATATTTATAAATTGATTG
This sequence comes from Phyllomedusa bahiana, assembly GCA_025379985.1. Taxonomy (NCBI): domain Eukaryota; kingdom Metazoa; phylum Chordata; class Amphibia; order Anura; family Hylidae; genus Phyllomedusa; species Phyllomedusa bahiana. The sequence goes on along the minus strand of JAODAL010044590.1, from coordinate 15,801 downwards.
TAGTGTCCCTGCACATTTAGAAGTTGATTGTAGAGTCCCTGCACATTTAGAAGTTGATTGTAGCATCCCCTGCACATTTAGAAGTTGATTATCGCTCCCCAGCATGTATAGAGCTAATTAAAAATAAAAAACTGACATCACTCACCTTACCTCGCTCCCTGATTCCGTCGCTGCTCCCGGTCTTTTCCTTCAGGTGGCGTGACGTCACCAGGCCGCGTAGGCAGCTTGATGACGCTCATGCTGTGCTGTGTAGTCCAGTGAGCCGCATCCTGCCTGCGTCTCGTCCGATTAATCTGCGGAGCGGAGAGCTGTCACTCCCTGCTCCGCAGAAGCCTGTAGCTATATGTGCGTCCGGCGGACACACAAACAGCTAGTCCCGGCGCCACTGCAATCACCGATTGCCAAAGTCCTAAGCCAATACCTTAGCGAACGGTATCAACTTTGGACCATAATGATCGGCGGCGGCGGATGACGGCGGTGCCGGGGACCATGTCCTTTGGTCTGACGATACCAAGATAAACTAATTTGGTTTAGATAGTGTCAAGCATGTGTGAGGCAGGTCCATCTTAACAGTATTGTGGGTAGAGATGGGCGAATTTCCCGAAATAACTTTGTTCCGAGTTACTTTGGGACGAATCATGTTAAAAAAACAGCTATTTCCAGGCTGCACAGAGCCTGCAGGGTGATGTAAAATGTTGTGTGACGTGCTTAAATATGCAGAGGGAGCTGCATACACAATGTTGTGTTTTAGTATGACACGCACATGACTGCCGCCGCTCTTAGAATCGCTTCTCTATAAAATTCCCTGGGCACTTAAGAGGGCAAAACTGACCAAAAAACTGAAGGGGGAATGTAGCCTGATAAAGTCATAGCAGAGACAGCTGGAAAAAAACAAGCTGAGGTCTCAGGTGGCAACATCAGTGACAGAGTGTGGAGGTGACGGCGGCAGCCACAGCAGCATGAGGTCAGAGAGTGGCACAATGACATTCTGGAGGTGGCAAAAACAGGAGTAGGCCACAGAGTGGCACAATGACACAGTGTGTAGGTTACGGCAGCAGCCACAGCAGCAGCATGAGGTCAGGCAGTGGCACAATGACATTCTAGAGGTGGCAAAAAAAGGAGTAGGCCACAGAGTGGCACAATGACACAGTGTGGAGGTCATGGCAGCAGCAGCATGAGGTCAGACAGTGGCACAATGACACAGTGTGTAGGTCACGGCAGCAGCCACAGCAGCAGCATGAGGTCAGACAGTGGCACAATGACACAGTGTGGAGGTCACGGCAGCAGCAGCATGAGGTCAGACAGTGGCACAATGACATTCTGGAGGTGGCAAAAACAGGAGTAGGCCACAGAGTGGGACAATGACACAGTGTGTAGGTCATGGCAGCAGCCACAGCAGCAGCATGAGGTCAGACAGTGGCACAATGACACAGTGTGTAGGTCACGGCAGCAGCCACAGCAGCAGCATGAGGTCAGACAGTGGCATAATGACATTCTAGAGGTGGCAAAAAAAGGAGTAGGCCACAGAGTGGCACAATGACACAGTGTGGAGGTCACGGCAGCAGCAGCATGAGGTCAGACAGTGGCACAATGACATTCTGGAGGTGGAAAAAACAGGAGTAGGCCACAGAGTGGGACAATGACACAGTGTGGAGGTCACGGCAGCAGCCACAGCAGCAGCATGAGGTCAGACAGTGGCACAATGACATTCTGGAGGTGGCAAAAACAGGAATAGGCCACAGAGTGGCAAAATGACAGAGTGTGTAGGTCACGGCAGCAGCATGAGGTCAGACAGTGGCACAATGACATTCTGGAGGTGGCAAAAACAGGAGTAGGCCACAGAGTGGCACAATGACACAGTGTGTAGGTCACGGCAGCAGCCACAGCTGCAGCATGAGGTCAGACAGTGGCACAATGACACAGTGTGTAGGTCACGGCAGCAGCCACAGCAGCAGCATGAGGTCAGACAGTGGAACAATCAGACAGTGGCACAATGACATTCTGGAGGTGGCAAAAACAGGAGTAGGCCACAGAGTGGGACAATGACACAGTGTTGAGGTCACAGCAGCAGCCACAGCCACGGCAGCAGCATGAGGTCAGACAGTGGCACAATGACACCGTGTGGAGGTCACGGCAGCAGCAGCATGAGGTCAGACAGTGGCACAATGACATTCTGGAGGTTGCAAAAAACAAGAGTAGGCCACAGAGTGGGACATTGACACAGTGTGTAGGTCATGGCAGCAGCCACAGCAGCAGCATGAGGTCAGACAGTGGCACAATGACACAGTGTGTAGGTCACGGCAGCAGCCACAGCAGCAGCATGAGGTCAGACAGTGGCACAATGACATTCTAGAGGTGGCAAAAAAAAGGAGTAGGCCACAGAGTGGCACAATGACACAGTGTGGAGGTCACGGCAGCAGCAGCATGAGGTCAGACAGTGGCACAATGACATTCTGGAGGTGGCAAAAAACAGGAGTAGGCCACAGAGTGGGACAATGACACAGTGTGGAGGTCACGGCAGCAGCCACAGCAGCAGCATGAGGTCAGACAGTGGCACAATGACACAGTGTGTAGGTCACGGCAGCAGCCACAGCAGCAGCATGAGGTCAGACAGTGGCACAATGACATTCTAGAGGTGGCAAAAAAGGAGTAGGCCACAGAGTGGCACAATGACACAGTGTGAAGGTCACGGCAGCAGCAGCATGAGGTCAGACAGTGGCACAATGACATTCTGGAGGTGGAAAAAACAGGAGTAGGCCACAGAGTGGGACAATGACACAGTGTGGAGGTCACGGCAGCAGCCACAGCAGCAGCATGAGGTCAGACAGTGGCACAATGACATTCTGGAGATGGCAAAAACAGGAATAGGCCACAGAGTGGCACAATGACAGAGTGTGTAGGTCACGGCAGCAGCAGGAGGTCAGACAGTGGCACAATGACATTCTGGAGGTGGCAAAAATAGGAGTAGGCCACAGAGTGGGACAATGACTCAGTGTGTAGGTCACGGAAGCAGCCACAGCTGCAGCATGAGGTCAGACAGTGGCACAATGACACAGTGTGTAGCTCACGGCAGCAGCCACAGCAGCAGCATGAGGTCAGACAGAGGCACGATGACACAGTGTGTAGGTCACGTCAGCAGCCACAGCAGCAGCATGAGGTCAGACAGTGACACAATGACACAGTGTGCAGGTCACGGCAGCAGCAGCATGAGGTCAGACAGTGGCACAATGACATTCTGGAGGTGGCAAAAACAGGAGAAGGCCACAGAGTGGGACAATGACACAGTGTGGAGGTCACGGCAGCAGCCACAGCAGCAGCATGAGGTCAGACAGTGGCACAAGGACATTCTGGAGGTGGCAAAAACAGGAGTAGGCCACAGAGTGGGACAATGACACAGTGTGTAGGTCACGGCAGCAGCCATAGCAGCAGCATGAGGTCAGACAGTGGCACAATGACACAGTGTGGAGGTCACGGCAGCAGCCACAGCAACAGCATGAGGTCAGACAGTGGCACAATGACAGAGTGTGGAGGTGGGTGGCAATACCAGTCCCTGGTAAAGATGGTTGGTGGCAGATGGAGAAACTGTCAGTAGATGTGTGGCATCAGGGGGTGGCGGCATCAGAATAGTGGCTGAGGCAGGTAGTTTGAACCCAGACTCATTTCTCACAGTTTGGATGAGGCGTCATGGCTGATGTAGTCTGACGCCTAAGGCATTGGTGTGTGGAAATCCTGGCCGATCCACGCCTGATTCATCTTGACAAAGGTCAGTCGTTTCACATTTCCCGTGGACAAGCGGGTTCTCCTTGGGGTAACGATGGCCCCCGCCGCACTGAACACCCACTCTGATGCCACACTACTGGCCGGGCAGGACAGCTTCTCCACTGCAAACTCGGCAAGTTGCGGCCACACATCCAGTTTGGCTGCCCAGTAGTCCAGCGGATCTTCTAACTGGTGTGACAGAGTGCTGTCCAAGTAGGCCACCACCTGTTGGTTCAGGGTCTGCTCCAGGTCCTGCTGCTGCTGGCAACTGCCATCCTCACTAGGCGGGTGAAGGAAGCTGCTCATCAGTGACTCCAGACTTAGGTTTCTGCTGATGGAGGTGGTACTGCTCCCCCCCCCACACGTTCCCCCAGCAGCCACGGCAGTAGTACGTGAGCACTGAAGAACCCCCCGGTAAGACCTGTCAGAGGAGGGACAATGCCGCACATAGGCAGCGGCCAACTGACTACAGAGGATTTCCCTATAGTATTTGAGTTTGTCCTCCCTCTCAATAGCTGGGAAAAAGGCTCCCATTTTGGACCGGTAGCGAGGGTCCAATAGGGTGGAGAGCCAGAAGTCATCCCTCTGCCGGATGCTGACTATTCGGCTGTCACTAGCCAGGCAAATCAGCATGCTGCGGGCCATCTGAACAAGTGACTCCGAGGGGCTCCCTGCCTCCATCTCCACTGTATACTGCCACGGTGCTTGCGGGTCATCTGCCTCATCTTCCTCATCTCCATCTACCTCCTCCAGCTGCTCCTGCTCCTCCTCTCTTGTCACCTGGGTAGAAAATCCACTCATTTCACCAGACAATGCTTCTGCTCCAATGTCCTCCTCCTTCTCCTCCATTTCAGTCCCCACCGGACTCATGTGGCCGCGAGATGTAGTCGCCACGTCTCCAGTCCCCTGCCCAGACAGATTTTTCAGCATCTGTTCCAGGACATGAAGCAGTGGAATGACGTTATTCATCCCATAGTCCTGGTGACTGACAAATAACAAGGCCTCCTCGAATGGCCTCAACAAACGGCAGGTGTCACGCATGAGCTGCCACTGGCTGACATCAAAGTTAAACAGGGGAGTACTCCTGTCCGCCTGGATCATCAAAAAATCGTTAATGGCCTTTCTCTGTTCATACAGTCGGTCCAACATGTGCAGGCTGGAATTCCAACGGGTGGAAACATTGCATATCAGAGTGTGTTGGGGGAGGCCGTTCTGCCACTGCAACTCGAGGAGGGTGTTCCTGGCTTTGTAGGAATGGATGAAGTGCATGCACAGTTTCCTGGCCATTTTCAGAATCTTCTGAAGATCGGTGGAAGACTTCAGGAACCTTTTCACAACCAGATTGAACACGTGCGCCATGCAGGGCGCATGGACCATCCCTCCTCAGTGCAGCGCAGACACCCTGTCCCTCCAATTGTCCGTCACCGTGGTTCCGATTTGCAGTTGGCGCGGAGAAAGCCACACATCGATTTCTTGCTGCATGACGCGGAGCAGTTCTCCCCTGTGTGACTTCGTTCGCCGAGGCAAGCCAGGTGTAGAACTGTGTGACACCGCTGTGCCCTACACATGTGGTATGATGGAGCAGTACTTGTGGAGGCTGAGATGGTGGTGGTGGTGGAGGAGGAGGAGGCGGACATTGGCGCAGGAGCCGCAGTTTGATAACGTGGAGGAGAAATTGGCGTCTCCTGTCCAAGTTGTTGGTGTGCCTGGGCCGGAAGCACATTCTCCCAGTGGGCCGTACAGGACATGTACTGGCCCTGACTGTAGTTACAGCTCCAGATGTCCGCGCTGCCGTGCACTTTGGAACAAACCGATAAGCTCAAGGACTGGCCCACCTTCTGTTCTACATATTTATGAAGTGCTGGTACTGCCTTTTTGGAAAAGAAATTACTGCTTGGAACTCTCCATCTCGGCTCAGCACAAGCCATTAGTTCTCTGAACCGTGCAGAGTCCACCATTTGGAAAGGGAGGGACTGCAGCACCAACAACTTGGACAGCAGTACGGTCAGCTTCTGCACCTTAGAATGGTTGGACGCATACTGTTGTCTCTTTGCAATCGCCTCGCTGAACGACTGCTGGCGCCATGAGTAGCGAGGAGCAGGAGCATCTGGACCGGGAGATGATGTCAAAGAGAAACAGCTCCCTTCTGCAGAGGTGGTGGAGCCTTGACTGGCTGCAATGGCATGCGTGCCACTGGGCACTGCTGCTGCTGCTGTTGCTGCGGCGGCAGGATGGACCACCACATCTGAGCCACGTTTCTCCCAGGCCACCGGATGGTGACGCTGCATGTGTTGACGCAGGGCTGTGGTGCCAACGTTAGCTCCCTGGCCACGCTTCACTTTCTGCTTACAGATTCTACATATACCCATATTCGGCTCCTCCGGTGTCTTAGCAAAGAACTGCCACACCGCCGAGTATCAGATTTTACCGCCAACGCTCCGCACTGAGTGACTACTGCCGCCGCTGCCTCGCTGAGCCCCTGTGCCGCTACTTTCTTGGACCTGCGAAGCGGGTTTTTTACCCCGTGGCCGCTTGGCTCCCGACCTCACACTGCTGCTATCCTGCTGACTCACGGCCACACGACCCACTTGCTGGCTGCGCCGCTACCTGACGCGCAAGCTGACGCCCTCTTCTCCTGACGATGATGAAGCCCTTGCCTCACCCGGCTCCCAAGTGCGGTCGGCTACATCATCATCTATTTGTGTTTTATCGTCACTGCTGTCCTCATCACCGGTCTTGGTATGCAAAGGCTGACCTCTCACAACATGACCTCCCATGCCACTCTCAACATCTATACTTTGCCGCCTACTGCAAGAAGCAGGGCATATTGGCCCCATTTCTTCGCTGCCAAGTAGCTGCTGACTGCCCTCCTCAAATTGTTCATCCTCGCTATATAGTGGCGCTGAGCCCAGACCACATAGTAGATCTCTGGCTGAGGGAATCGGATGGGACAGAAGCAGGTTGAGGACAGTTGAGGGCCACTGACCCGCTCCCGGGCCATGCCAACTAAGGGTTGTGTCTGACGTTCCCACCGACTCTTGGCTGGGGTTGTCAGATGTCATCTGGGAGGAAGTGGATGACCTAGTCAACCAATCAAGAACCATTGGGTTGCTGAACAACACACGGCCGCTACATGACAGCAGCAGTTGTGGCCTCACCTAGTGACCCCTGCTGCGACGTCCCCTTGCTGTGCTGCGACCTGGGCCAGCTCCAGGAATATTTGTGCCTCTGCCACTTGCAGGTGAAGAGCCTGCCACCTCTCTGTCTGACATACTGTTTGTTCTAAAATGTACAGACACTGTTTGATGAAGATATCTGTATATGATAAATACTCACCCTGTATTTGACTCCAAATGAACCCTAAGAAGCTTGGGTAACCCTTGGATATTAATTGCACTCCACAAATGGGCAGGAAAAATTGACTTCTATGTGCCATTTAAAATCTCTGTGTATTTTACTGAATATAAAAGCACAAACAGGCTTAATTAACCTTCGGATATGAATTATGCTACAGAATTTCTTCTGTGGCGGTGAAAAAGAAAGTTTCTTTTACTGAGTACAACTGCAGAACAACGCTTAATTAACCCCTAGATGTAAATTGTGCAAAAGAATTGAGCAGTCACAAAATACTAGCTTTGTAGCGTCTTACAATTGCGTGTTTTCTACGCTACACAACAAGAGAAAAAATTGTAATTAACCTTTGCTTGTGAATTATGGTACAGGAAAATTGTAATTTTTGGCGGTCAAAAAGACGGTTTCTTGGATTCACCACAGCAGCAGAACAACGCTTAATTAACCCCTGGATGTAAATTGCGCAAAAGAATTGAGCAGCCACAAACTACTAGCTTTTTAGCGTGTTACAATTGCGTGTTTTCTACGCTAAACAACAAGAGAAAAAATTGTAATTAACCTTCGCTTGTGAATTAGCCTACAGGAAAATTGTATTTTTGGCGGTGAAAAAGACGGTTTCTTGGAGTCTCCACAGCAGAAAAACAACGCTTAATTAACCCCTAGATGCAAATTGCGCAAAAGACTTGAGCAGCCAAAAATAAACGTATGCAAACCTGGGTGCCACTGGCAGGGCTGCGGCACACATGTAATTATACATGTACACACACAGACCGCCGACAGCGGCACACGACTGCAAAAAGGGCAATACACTACGTGGAAATCCCTAAAGAAGCATTTATGCTATCTATCATACATGAAAAAACTTTGAGACTCTCGGTTCACATATTTTGATCAAAAGATGTTTAAGCTGCCCACGACTTTCAATGTGATCTCAAAATCGGGCAGTCCTATGCTATCTTTACCTCTCAATCGAGCCAATCAGGCCTCTCACTGGGTCACCGACCTCCATTATTCAGAGAGAAAAAATAAAAAAACACCCAACCTGCAAGCTGCCCTTCTTATGACAGCCTGTGAGATTGATTTTAACCTATATGGGAAGGAAAGGGTGCTTCCATTTTGTGTTTCTGTCCCCGCCCACTCTCACAGGCTGTCATAAGAAGGGCAGCTTGCAGGTTGGGTGTTTTTTTATTTTTTTTCTCTGAATAATGGAGGTCGGTGACCCAGTGAGAGGCCTGATTGGCTCGATTGAGAGGTAAAGATAGCATAGGACTGCCCGATTTTGAGATCACGTTGAAAGTCGTGGGCAGCTTAAACATCTTTTGATCAAAATATGTGAACCGAGAGTCTCAAAGTTTTTTCACATAGAGGTCAGGCACCAACTCAGATCACCAATACATGGCAGTGACTACAGCACTGATCCAGTAGAGAAGCAAAATAACCCCTGACATGCAGGGACTCACAGGAGACATCCTATCTGATCAGTCATTCTCTGAATCGTTCTTTTTCCCTTTTCTTCTCCCTCCGCTCCAGACCGCCATGATGTCTTCTCTGTAGATTATATATTCCCCTGTAGATTATAGACCCTCTGTAGGTAATGTCCCCCCCTGTAGATTATATAGCCCCCTGTACGTAATATCCCCACCTGTAGATTATATAGCCCCATGTAGGTAATATCACCACCATGTACATTATATAGCCATCTGTAGGTAATATTCCCCTCCTGTACATTATATAGGCCCCCAGTAAATAATAATCCCTCCGTACATTGTATAGGTCCCCTGTAGGTAATAATCCGCCCTGTACATTATATAGGCCCCCTGTAGGTAATAACCCCCCTGTACGTTATATAGCTCATTGTAGAAAATAATCCCCCTGGTACATAATATAGCCCTCTGTAAGTAATAATCACCCCTGTACATTATACAGTTGTGCTCAAAAGTTTACATACCCTGGCAGAATTTTTGGTTTCTTGGCCTTTTTCAGAAAATATGAATGATAACACAATTTTTTTTTTCCACTCATGGTTAATGGTTGGGTGAAGCCATTTATTGTCAAACTATTGTGTTTTCTCTTTTTAAATCATAATGACAACCAAATACATTCAAATGGCCCTGATAAAAATTTTACATACCCCAGTATGTGTATTGCCCCGTCTAACATCAATGACAGCTCGAAGTTTTTTGTGGTAGTTGTGGATGAGGCTCTTTATTTTCTTAGATGGAAAAGCTGCCCATTCTTCTTGGCAAAAATCCTCCAGTTTCTGTAAATTCCTGGGCTGTCTTGCATGAACTGCGTACTTGAGATCTCCCCAGAGTGGCTCAATGATGTTGAAGTCAGGAAACTGAGATGGCCACTCCAGAACCTTCACTTTGTTCTGCTGTAGCCAATGACAGGTCTGCTTGGCATTGTGTTTTGGATCGTTGTTATGTTGGAACGTTCAAGTACAACCCATGCGCAGCCTCCGGGCTGATGAGTGCATATTTTTATCTAGTATTTGATGATAATGTGCTGCATTCATCTTTCCTTTAACTTTGACCAAGTTTCCTGTGCCTTTGAAGCTCACACATCTCAAAAACATCAGCGATCCACCTCGGTGCTTTACAGTAGGAATGGTGTTCCTTTCATCATAGGCCTGGTTGACACCTCTCCAAAGGTAACATTAATGGTTGTGGCAAAAAAGTTCGATTTTGGTCTCATTACCTAAATCCAGAAGTTTTGAGGCTTGTCTCTGTGCTGTTTGGTGTATTGTAGGTGAGATACTTTGATACTTTGTGGCATTTGCACAGTAATGGCTTTCTTCTGGTGACTCGACCATGCAGCCAATTTTTCTTCAAGTGCCTCCTTATTGTGAATCTTGAAGAAGCCACACCGTTAGTTTTCAGAGAGTTCTTTATCTCAGCTGATGTTATTTGTGGGTTTTTCTTTGCATCCCGAACAATTTTCCTGGCAGTTGCGGCCGAAATGTTTGTTGGTCTGCCTGACCATGGTTTGATTTTTACAGAGCCTATGATTTTCCATTCATTATTCACAGTTTGAACACTGCGGACTGACGTTATCAATTCCTTGGATATCTTTTTGTATCCCTTTCCGATTTTCTGCAGTTCAACTATCTTTTCCCGTAGATCCGTTCTTTTGCTTTCTCCATGACTCACAATCCAGAAACGTCAGTGGCTGGATGAAAGAGTTTGTCTGGATCCCAGAAACTCACTCAGCTTTTATGCACACACTGATTACAATTAAACAGCTCACAGGTGAGGATGTTACCTTTAGTAACCATTCAAACCCATTTGTGTCAACTTCTGTGCATGTTACCAGGCCAAAATCACCAGGGTATGTAAACTTTTGATCAGGGTCAGGTGATCAAACACAGTAGTATGACAATAAATGGCTTCACCCAACCACCCAACCATGAGTGAAAAAAAAAAGTTTTTGTGTTATCATTCATAGTCTCTGAAAACAGGTACAAAAAACAAAAATTCTGCGGGGGTATGTAAACTTTTGAGCACAACTGTATAGGTCCCCTATAGGTAATAATTCCCTCTGTACATTATATAGGGCCCCTGTAGGTAATAATCCCCCCTGCACATTATACAGCCCCCCTGTATGTTAAAAAAATATATTAAAAAACGTTACTTACCTCTCCGCGCTCCCCGCAGGGAACCATGCTCCGGCAGCTAGTTTCCGGGATGAGCGGCGTGATGTCATCATGTCGCCTACACAAGGATGTGGCTCCCGGGATTTCCTAGGCTGGAAGCCTACGGGCTGTTGGCCTAGGAAATACAGCGCCGCAGGAGGCGATGACATTGCCTCCTGCTCTGCTTAAAGCCTTCAGCATATCGACGCACAGCCCGGACCCACCGCAGAGGCCGAGTCAGGCCACTGGGCAGGGAAGGCGGATGCCCCAAAGGGCCCCTCGAGCTTGTGGAGTCCCTAGGCAACCGCCTACCCTGTCTAATGGAAAAGATGGCCCAGGTGTGGTATTTTCTCCAGATATCTTGATACACTTAGTCCACAACTTCATCCACTATACCATCTTACCTGCAGTCTCTCTTACCCTACTTATACCCCACCTTTACCTATACAACCGTACTATCCATTTATATACATACTTCTTTCCACTAGCATTCTTTTCCACTACCTTCACCCTGTTCTCTGTCCTATTTCTTATGACCTACAATTCATATCTACTGTTGCCCTCTCTGTTTCACTTTATTACCCTTTATAACCCATTATATCCTGTTGCCTTACATTCCTATTCTCCCTTGTCTCTTCTTTTCTCTTCGTCCTTTATTTATCAGCTCTTTTGTGCCCGTATGATTATATTTGTTCTTTCCATTTTCTTTATTATGCATGCCCATCATCGTTCCCTGAAGAAGGCCTGCCAGGCTGAAACATTGTACTGTGGGATTGTCTTCTCTTTTGCTATACAATTCATTTAAATGGAGAGCTGATAATCACCTGTTATATATGCTTATGATTCAATAAATTCTATTATTGCAATAATATTAAGGAGTGTTGTGGATTATCTTTACCTTGGATTCCAGCCTATTGGCTTTTCCACTTGGCACCCAAACTTTAAGAAAAAGGTGTGCGGCACCATTATGTCTATACAGACCTTTAAAGGGGTATTCGGCCTTCAAGAAGAAGCTGCAGGGTCATTACACAGAGTAACAGTGTAGTAGTAATCTTACAGCTATATATGTATAAATACTTGTTTTGTCGCTTGTTTTGAAGCATTGTTGCTTCCTGTGTGCGCCTTCGAAATACAATAAGTGTGGCCATGGCTTCAGAACAGCCTATGTGTGTAGGAGACAACAGCTCACATCATGCATTGCTGACATCGATCCCAGGTTGTTCCCCATGTATTCATCCAGCTACTGAAGAACAAGCCACCACCCTTCTGTGTATATCATATTATTCCTCCTTATTGCTTAGTCTCTGAAATCAGTTCCCAGTTATAGTCTGTCTGATGCTGCATACATACATGACTCCCCCTCCTATAATTTCAAGTGCTAGAACTAAGCATGCCTGACCAGAAAGGAGAAACTAAGCTACAGGTCTTGTGCCTCAGCAACAATCTTATTGGTGATGTGGGAAGTTACTGAAGTTATTGAATTACTTTATGTTGAGGGTTTTAACTTTGTACCGCATACTTTCAATAGCAGTCAAGTTTGTATACTAGTATTCCCCTTTAAAGGCCACATGCATGAACTGTTTAGGTCTAAAAATCACTTTGCTGCCCATAGAAACCACTCAGAGCGTCCCTGTCATTTCATATAGTGCTCTGGAAAAATGAAAGGGGTGCTCTGATTGGTTGCTATGGGCAGCAAAGTGAGTTTTAGACCTAGACAGTTCAAACATGTGGCCCAAAGTGTCCATTATATCCTTCAAACACATAGGTGGTGTGAACATATTCAACAAGAGTAATAAACATTTGCTATCTTCTGAGTGTATGCTATTATACCACATTAATACATCTTTCCCAAACATTACTCTAGGCTTAATGAGCTTCAAATAACTTTCAATACCGCAGTTAAAGGGGTTGTCTCGCTACAAGGATTGCTTTTTATGTTAAAGATCTTGCAAAAACAAGTCACTCTGCAATATTTGTCCGTTAACAGTGTCCTGCCTATACTGAGATATCTCCTCTTGTATAGCTACAGACCTGTTTGATCTCTCCTGATAGGCTGCCAGCACTGGTTGCTATAGCTACAGACCTCGCTTCGTCTGCAGCCTAGTAGAAGCCAGTAAACCTACCCCTGTATTCAAAATGAAACCAAGAAAACAGGACTGAGGTAAGATGAATCAATATAGTGAGACAACCCCTTTAACTATACTGTGTCAATATTTTAAAACATTTTTGCCATTTACATGAAATCAATGCCTCATCTCACAGTCCAAAATACTTACTATATGCTGTCAAACCCAGATAAGTATCTACTGTATGTGTTTGTAGAAGGACAATATTTGATTCTAGAGATCATTTCTGTATGTCTAATGTCATTTCTTGGGTTAGACACCACAGTTGCTAAAATGTAAAACTATGATCAAAATGTAATGCTTAGAGTAGAATCTGCTGCTCTACCAGCTGCTGAATCATCATTTCTATCACTAGGTATAAAGAACACATACTAGGGAAAGAAACTTTTGGACAAAAAGATTAAAAAATAAATCTTTAACAAACTCCTGAGCGAAAAATATTTCAGTACCAAAAGGCTAATAATGTCTTCTTGGAACTTAGCCGGCAACATTTTACAACAAAAAAAAGATAGATAATGGTTTACAATTAATGAAGATGACTGTACCAGCATTCACATTATATCACAATTTACATTTCAGACAGTAAGTAAATGTTGCTGAGGCAACTTATGGTAATTACAAAAAAAAAAAAGTTTGCAACATTCTTTTTTCTTCATAATTAAATCATTAATCAAAGGACTGTGATGATACTAATAAATGATTTGTAGACAATAAGCTCACATATTTTGCTGACTGATATTTAAATGAACAGTGCTGGGTTCTTAGAATAACACTTTCAAGGACATGAATTATGTATTAACATGTAAACTTTATTATGGAGAAACATTATACATTTTCAGTTGACCAGTGCTCAAAATAAATTTAGCAGTACCTTAAAATAGACAATGGTGCACAGTATACTTCACATAACAGTATCATTGACCCCTTCCTGCCCACCCTACAGAAATTATTAGGCTAATAGTGTGGTCCCCAATCCACTAGTGTCTTAATGTTTTTACTGCCTTTGGTGGCATTGTGCTCTTATGTATGCATTATGCTTGGTATAATCAGGCTGTTATTGTAACACATTGACAGCTCAGTTGTGTACTTAAAGGGGTTGTCTCGCTACAAGGATTGCTTTTTTATGTTGAAGATCTTGCAAAAACAACTCACTTTGCAATATGTGTCCATTAACAGTGTGCTAGATATTCCTAGATTCCTCTTGTATGGGCTGCATCAGCTCCTCAGGTCACTATAGATACAGACCTGTTTGATCCCTCATGGTAGGCTGCCAGCACTGGTTGCTATAGCTGTAGACCTGGCTTCTACTGCAGCCTAGTGGAAGCCAGTAAACACGCCCCTAAATTCAAAGTGAAACCAGGAAAACAGGACTGTGGTAAGATGAATGAGTGTAGTGAGACAACCCCTTTAAATAATCAGTGCTCTATCAGTAAAAGCAATAGCCTCAGAGCTCATATTGTGTTCATTTACAGAAGGTGGTTGATTTACACATCAATTACAGTCCAGCAGGGGGATCCCTACACCAGCCCCTGCATCCTACCACATGACACCTTAAGGTGAATGTCCATGACAGCATTATTCCAGAACAACACAGTTACTACACCAGTGCAACAGCAGTTACAATAAAAGCATATCACATTGCCTGTAAAAGAGGGCATTTTGTTTGCTCATCTGTACTCAAATTCCAATTGATTTCAATAGGAGAGTCCTGACCACCTCTCTTTTCAAAATTGTGAGTTTTCAGGGCTCATTCTCAAGACAGATGCAGATCCCAGAGGTGGGACCTGCACCTATCAGACATTGATGGCATGTCTTCACACTATTCCATCAATGACTATTGTTGTAGCTTAATAAAGCTTTTTAGATGTTGATTGGGTTTTCAAATTAAGAATCCGTTGAAGGTAAAATTATCCAGGTTTATTCAATGCAAGCATTGTGAGACACACGGCATATAACATCATCATTGCATATGCTGAAAAATGTCTGCCCATCCTACTGCAATTCATGGTTTTTATAGCCCCTTTCTGTAAAAATACATTTAGCCAATCAATTCAAAACATAGCTAGTTCCTTATACGCTGGTTTAAAGTTAAATTTCCATATGGGTGTCTTCTTACTGAAACAAAAGAGGTCCTTTAGCTTGCCCCCTGATCAATGAGCCATTTGGTCAGCCACATGATATCTTGGCTCACTGAGGAAGTGACCCTAATTAACATTCCTTTCTGCTGAGATCTATGTATCCTGTTCTTATGGACTGACTAAAACATATTTAACCCTTACTCACTGAAACAAAGAAACTTTATTCCTTTAAATGTCTATACCTCCAGGCCATGTGTTTCCAATTATTGGAGGAAGGGGGTGGGGGCATGTCTATTAACATTCCAAAGACCTGAGTGTTTCAAACTTTGATGAAAAGCACACAAAGAGTATATAGAAATCATATCAATATAAAACTATAAATATTACCCTCACAATTCTCCCCCTTTGAGCCGATATGTGTGATCAGATCTGTCTTTAGGTTTTTTCTGAGTACATTCTCATGCAGCTAACCTGCATTGCCAGACTTCCTAGTTACATGCTTCTTTATTCCCTACCTACACCATGCTGGATTCCTCAGAAAAAAGATCATCTACACATATTAAGCTCATCTAACATTTGAGACTGTTTATGCCCTGAAGAGAAGATATTATATTCTCACAAGTCACAACAAGATATAACTATCTTCTTCTTTTAGTTTCCTAACATGCACTGAACATTTAATACACACACATTATTATGAGCAGTATACCTTGTATAATCATCTGTAATATCCCTATCAGACATCCACTTAGGCCTCTAAACCAATTTGCTAGATTTAAAAATGACAACATATCACCCCATAATGAGGCCTTCTTCACTTGGTTTTGCTTTCTCAAACCCTTCACATTGAAAA
>JAODAL010044589.1:0-32732 GCA_025379985.1 Phyllomedusa bahiana | reverse complement strand
TATTTATTAAAAAAAATGCTACAATTGATGAAGTTTTTCCTTCTCATCAGAAAAGACAATAAACCTTTTCATAGGGAAACAAACAACTTTCAAAGCCGCTTACCGGCGCTATGACGTACTCATACGTCATAGGTCGGTAAGGGGTTAAACATTGAGTCTGGAACAAGCGAGGCTTAAATGGGTTGTCTCACTACAAGGATTGCTTTATATGTTAAAGATCTTGCAAAAACAAGTCACTTTGCTATATATGTCCATTAACAGTGTCCTACCTATTCCTAGATATGGACTACATCAGCTCCTCAGGTCGCTATAGCTACAGACCTGTTTACTCTCCTCTGATAGGCTGTCAGCACTGGTTTTGCTATAGCTCCAGACCTGGCTTCTACTCCCCTATGGCCAAAACCTGAATTCAAAACGAAACCAAGAAAATAGGACTGAGGTGAGATGAATCAATGTAATGAGACAACCCCTTTCATACTTTAAACACATGAAATCAAATATCAAATAAAATACATTTGTGGCATTCATTTCTTAAATAAAATCTAATAAAAAATCTTATGTCTCTTTTTTTTTCTATCTGTAACCTTAAAGGGGTTTTGCCACGAAGTAAAATTGACGTGGGAAGTTAGAAAATGAAATAATAAACATTTTCACCATTCATCATTATTAAAAATTCTGCACCATATTTGTTTAAGCCGCTCCTTTAGTGGTCAATTTTTTACAGCTCATCTCCAGGGGATACGACTAGGGCTGAGAGCTTCTCAGTCCTGGTCGCACATGCTCAGATATCACCTCTCCTCTCAGGCAGCTACTAAAGTGTTCAAACCCCAGGTGCTGCATTCTACTCCCGTCCCTTGCTCCTTAGTAATTAGTAAAAACAGTGCAAATAAATAAAAAAAAAGAAATCTCAATGAGGTCTGTGCATTGATAAAGAGAAATAAAATCCACAGATTTGGTTCCTGCAGGGACTTGAACCGAGGACCCTTGTGCTGTAATGCAAAAGTTTTACTTCTGAGCTACAGTGTAGCTACTTACAGTTCTACACATAAACAGACCTTTCTGTGACTAGAGAGAGGAAAGGCCTGGTGATGTAATCCTGCTGGGTCACATGATAGGCAATTCAAACAAATCACACACGCCCCCTTCTGAGCCCACAGAGCTGAAGAGCTGGATGCAGGACGTATGAAATAAGATCGTGACAAAAACCCTTTAATCTAAATCATCTTGCTGTCTGAGTTATTTCTCTAGCTATGTGGTCCCTCCTATGCTCTATGTAGGGAGAGAGGCTGAGTTAGAGTAGTGTAATGACAGCTCCTGGCTTCTTCCTCTTCTCCTCTGTACATTGCCTGACCATTACTCGTGGGCCAAATATAATTACACTGTGTGCCAGATTTGGCCCGCAGGCCTGAGTTTGACATCTCTTTTTTAAACAGCCCATATTAGACACACTAGTACTGTAGAGTTGACTTTTCAGCACTATCTCTTTGCTTTTTTTTATCGGCTGTCTCTAACATCATGTTCTTTCTAATTAAAACGGTTTCTTTCAATAACTGGACTTTTTGGGCGACATGTCCCATTCGGTTTGCAACTTTTATAATGTAGTTTGTGCATCAATTATACTATACAAGGTATACCAGATGCCAGATTTTTGACAGGTTAATTCATTCAGTCGCACTATACACTCATTTATTGCGCCTTAGAACTGGCGTGGCGACACCTCTAACATGTAGCCCTTTGTGTTTCCATTATCTGCTAACTACTTAAACCTGAGAATTCCATTCTTGAGTGTGCTTCTATCATAACTTGTAACAGTGTGTCTGCTGACTTTCGGGTCATGTTTGACTCATAACTTTTCTTCACTTCTTGTATTCATTCACTTGAAAGCTAGGTCTACACCGCATAGGATTTTAGCTGTTTTTTCAGTGGATTCAGTATTTTGAATCCACTGAAAAACTGACCGTATCGTGTGCTGTGTAGCACTCAATAGAAAATCCGTGCTGTAATCTATAAAGCAAAGATTTTTTACTGAGGTTTTCCTAAAGCGAAAACCGACCGTCGGAATATAGAACATGTTCTATATTCCGTGGGACCAATGTTGGATTCCCGCATGCCTAATGTACTAGGCCGCCAGGAATCCGAAATCCGACTGCCGGTTTTTGTGCAAAATACATGCAAAATGCCATTGGATTTTGGGCGGAATTTTCAAATTGCTGTGTGGATCTAGCATTAGGCTTGTGCCAGCTGCATCTCAAAAATATCTTTAGAATTTTTTTTTTTACTGTAGAAACAGCCAGAACTCTTATTTATTCACTGATTCAGTATTGTCTTTTTTACTGTAATTAATTACTAATCAACATTCCTTTCACTAAAGTCTCCTCTCTTCTGAAAGCAGCAACAAATCAATCTTTTTCCAACTGCTTCAACAATATCTCTACAGTACCTTGTGCTATTGGTTGCCAGACCACTACAGAATACAATTTACACTTATGCCTCTTACCCAGACTAAAATGTCACTACAAAAAATTGGAGATGAAAAGATACATCCACTCCAGTAAACACCAAAATACAAAATTACTCAAAATTAGGGTGTATACTCTAACATAACCTTTAATAGTAAATCTAAAAATTTATATAATTATCCTACTGTATGAACAAATGGTAAAGCATAACCAGAAACATTACACGGTAGAGTAGATGACAAAAAATGGCACAAGGAAAATTCCTTATAAAATCCTATCTGACCTATCAGGCTCTGAAGGAAAAATAGTATGTGGTAACCGCCCCGAAAAGGACGACCCCGCTATACTCACCCTCAACAATATATGCAAAGTACACACATGTTGTGAATTGCCAATACGTCTCAGGAGACTGGTTTGGCATAGATAAGGACCATAAAGTAAGGAATTGTCACAATAGACTACCCCAAATCAAGACAAAAATGCCCAAAGAGGTTAATGCAGTAGCATGTAGACTATCTTGGAGCAATATCACACCAAAATGTCGTATTCCGCAGTGTGTAGAAATCACTGTGTTATGATAAGGTAACTCACATATCACAGACAGCAGTAAAAATCACTAAAGTGAGCAAGGTAACTCACCGTTTAACTGCAAAATCCACTAGGTATATAACACACTATTTACCCAGTTGGTGTTGGATGATCCCGGGTAACAACTAGTGGTCCTAAAAAGAAAAAATGCAAAAATGCACATATATATCACACATCCCGTGATGTATGTAAGCCTATGATTTGGCCTAACTGGATGTTGCATATGGACCCCGACATGGCACACCTAAGGTAAGGGTAACAGACTAAAATTTCCCATAATTGTAACCCCATATTCTGGTCTTCAAGAGTTTTCTAGAGTTGCAACAGTGTGCTGGAATATACTAGCCTAGCCAATTAGATCATTGCCAATATTCACAGTTTAAGGGTGGTTTCACACGGTGCGTTTTTGGTGCGTTTTTGATGCATTTTTCAATGCATTTTGTTGTGCAGGAAGGTACAGCAATTAATGCTGTACATTGCTGCATAAAAATCATGGTAATTACCACGATTTTTTTCCGCAAATTTACCGTAATTTTTGCCACGATTGGTGTGCAGTAATGTACAGCGTTTTTGATGCGTTTTTCAATGCATTTTTTGTGCTGGAAGGTACAGCAATTAATGCTGTACATTACTGCACACCAATCGCGGCAAAAATCGCGGTAAAATCTCGGTAATTCCCATGATTTTTGGCGCGATTTTTGTGCAGCAATGTACAGCATTAATTGCTGTACCTTCCTGCACAAAAAATGCATTGAAAAATGCATCACAAATGCACCAAAAACGCACTGTGTGAAAGCACCCTAAAGCATGGATTAAAAAGACCTGCCTAAAATGTGTTTTGAAGCATTTCCTTCCTATGTTTCACCTCCCTAATCTAGGTTTTCTTCATTTACCTCCTCCCCCATATATACACAAATGATATCTTAGAACCTGATCTTTTCATCCAACAGTGTCTTTATGCAGCTTTATGTTTAATATTGCTGTTCTTAGAAAATATATCTGGCTCATTGTACAAAACAAGCACTTTTCTCTTTTTCTGCCCCATAGATTGTAAGCACTTGCGAGCAGGGTCCTCACTCCTAAGGGTATGTTCACACGGCTTATTTTGCGGCGCATTTCACCACGTATTGTGAGCATACTGCGCTCTAATACGAGCGAAACGTGCCCCAATCATTACGGTAATCCACAGTTCTCATAGAGAACTATGGATTACGCCTCCTCTCCCATATTGTATGCGCGGGGAGATAATTGACATGTCATTTATTTGCTGCGCAAAAGCGCAATGCATGTCTATGGGGCCGCATCGCGGGAGTACACGCCGATCAGCGGGACTCCCGAAGTCCCGGTGTAATTGTGGGGCGTACTGTACGCCCCACAATTAAGCCGTGTGAACATACCCTAATATTTGACTTGTTAATTGGTGTTGCTATTTTGTTATATTATTTTGTAACTGTTTTACTTGTATTTGTCATCTTATTTTGTTTCTTTTTGTACTTTTGGTAAGCGCGCTGTTAAAGTGGAATGTTATGCAAAAATCTATATGTCATCAGAGAGTGTTGAAACCTTGCACTGTTGGAGAGCATGTTGTTGTTGGAGTGCATTTTAGGGAATTATCTCCTGTGTTCAATGAGCATTGACAGCATCTATTGGGGTGTGATATATCATCAATTTGCAATCTGAGTAGTAACAGTGCAAGATTAAGCGAGTGTAGATACATTAATCCCTTGCAATTGACCTTCAGCCTGTGCTTGGTAAGAGTGTATGTGACACTATCTCCTTAATGCAGACCAGTAATTTAAGATATGCCTATACTTGTAGTTGTAGGCCATTATACTTTTGGAACATGTGAGGAAATTCATTTGAACATAGTATTGTACAATAAAAGCTTAAAAACGGCTTGCAGATTTTGCCGGTTAGAGTTGATGCAGTGCTTTCTATGGGAGCAGTATTGACATCAGTTGTGATGCAGAATGTTTGTCTTTGTTGGACAGAAAACTGATGCATGCAGATTTTTATCAGCCAGCAATGTAATGGATGCTGGACTGGAGAAAATACTGCACAAAAATGTACAGTTGTGTCCAGCTCAGACATGAAAGAACATGGTACATAGGCAGTGATATATGGGAACCAGGTGCGTTGCTAGGGTCCTAAACATCTGGGCCATGCCCCTATTTGTTAAATTTTGCTCAGTAAGGCTGGGTTCACACAATATTTTTCACCCCCCCCCCCCCCCATTAGGAACTGCAACAAGTATTTTTATAGAGAAATTTTTTTTTATTCCCGTCAATAATTTTTAAATGTATTCCGAATAGATCCTATCCATTACCTCAGCAGTACACCTTACAATGAAAATCAGCCCTGACAAATTTACTTTTTCAGAACCTTAAAATATATGTTCCCCTGTAGGTTATAGGGTTCTCTAGTCTGTAGATAAGTCTATATGTCCCCCCAGTAGTTTATAGGGTTCCCCAGTATGTAGGTAGGTCTATATGTAGCCTATTAGGTTATAGGGCTCCCCAGTCTGTAGGTAGGTATAGATGTCCCCCAGTATGTTATAGGATCCCAAGTATTTAGGTAGGTATAGATGTTCCCTATTAGGTTATAGGGCTCCCCAGTCTGAAGGTAGGCGCAGATGTCCCCCAGAAGGTTATAGGGCTCCCCAGTCTCTAGGTAGATATAGATGTCCTCCAGTAGGTTATAGGTATATAGGGCTCCCCAGTCTGTAGGTAAGTATATATTTTCCCCAGTAGGTTATAGTGCCCCCAGTATGTAGGTGGGTATATATTTCCCCCAATAGGTTATAGGGCTCCTCAGTCTGTAGGTAGGTATAGATACTAATAATACCACTCTCCGTGTCCCTGACGAGGCAGTTGCTGATCTCTACGTTCACACATAGGTGTTGTGATGTCATCATGCCATTATCTAATGATGGCCCTGAGGTATCAGTGACAGCTAACTATCTTCAATTATGCCCAAGACAATAAAGCATTTAAAATGCAAAAACTCTCCTTTATATAAATATGTTCTTGATAGTTACTGATATGGATATTATTTCTTTTATAAATTCTATACCTCTATAACGGTGATTAAAAGTTTGTAGTTTTTTTCTAATGAACAGTACTTTTTCATCAATTTGAATCAACAACTCAAAAAACAATCTGCACACCTGTGCCCCTCCCTGCATCATTTCGAGGATCCACCCCTCCTTGCAAGCTTAACAAAGGACTGAGCGTGCTGCTGTTTTTTTTATGTTTTTTTCACATAAAGTTATTTAAAATGTGATGTTTTTGCAATATAAATGCTTTATTGTCTAATTGGGTATAATTGAATATAATGACTGAGCCGAGGAGGGGAAACTCGGATCTCCTGGTAGACTGCAGCTGTGCCATAGATTGGTGATTAACGTAAGGTTAATGTTAGAAAGTGTCAGTGACAGCTAAGTCACTACCTGTCTCTAGTACTATCTTGACTGAGCAGAAAATTATCTTCAACTTGCTACAATTTGTACTTATTCAAAATGTTCACATTTAGGGCCACATGTATGAAAACTATCTAGGTCTAAAACTCACTTTGTTGCCCATAGCAACCAATCAGAGTGCCACTCTCATTTTTCCAGAGCAATATATGAAATGAAAGGGGAGCTCTGATTGATTGCTATGGGCAACAAAGTCAGTTTTAGACCTAGATAGTTTTCATACATGTGGCCCTTAGTGCTCATGCATAAAGCTATATTATAGTCCAATTTGTTTGGTACCATAAAAGTTTTTCATTAGAAGTTCATGGGCCCTTTAGTGTGCTTCCATATACACTTCTAAATTCATATGAAGGCATACAGTGAGTTTTTTTCTGGTTTTTTTTTTTTTGGATATGAATCCAAAAGTTGTGACATACTCCATTGGACCCTGTTTCTGTCCTTAGGACAATACATTTGTAATCTGCAAAGCCTTTATGGCTCTATTAGGGAGCTGCAAGTTCTCTGTGTACCGAAACACAGGCTCCATGAACAGGGCATCTGCTGTGTGGATGAGCCAGTGTCATACTAGGGTACCCAAGACCTACTATTGGAGTTGATTCTTGGGGCCCAACAGTGAAGTTGATTCTTGGGGTCCATACAGTTACTGTACATGACTGCACATACTACAATTTGACACTTGCTTTCTGCCTCTCTTTTTCGGAGAAAAGAAGTACTAGGCCTGCCATGCCCAGTGGTCCAGCAGGAATTTTGTCTGCTTCCCTGTGGGCCACACCAAGCCTGGGATGAGCCATTGTGATGTACAGTGTAGACCACCTTGTATACTCTGTGTTAGTTTGTGAACTGAAGCACTATATCACTATCACAGATTGCTAGACTTATCCTTTTTGTGTTAGTTACCCTTGATGTTTAAATTTCTATTACAGATCTTCATCATCTTCTTCAAGCTGCAGACTTTCACCAGCTTCTTCAGAAAACCGTTGCAGAAGTCCAGATGGATTAATATGTAGTGGCAGAGGCAAATGTGACTGTGGGGTTTGTGTTTGTGAAGTAAAAGAACCTGGCAAATACTATGGACCCTTATGCGAATGCCACGACTGGGTATGTCACACCTATGATGGACAAGTTTGTGGAGGTAGGTGAACTAAAATATTGATTTGATAAATATAGCCTAAATGTCCGAACAATCCAAAACAATTCATTTGCATTTGGTAATCTCTATAAATCAAGTCATTAAAAATGCAAGGCCTTTCTGTTTGTAAAGAATTTTCTGTTGTGATTTTCCTTCTCAGCTGGCCAAGGCTACAGACTGTATAAAGTTCTAATTGCAATGGACACTTCCAGTGCAGGCCACTGAGTTTCACGTGAGGCCAGTCTTTGACGTTAAGACAACTTCATTAGATAGGACCCTTTTCTAAACAGACTTACCTCTCCTGGGGGAAATGCCTCCCAAATTTAATTTAGAAGGATTTATCTATGCTTCACTCGTTTTAAAAAAGACTTAAGACATATGGAACCAGTGCACAACTAAAGCTGGGTTCATACGCATTTTTTTTGTGGTTGAGATGTGTTTGAATACTGTTTAAAAAACTTATGCAGTAAAAATACATGTGTTTTTGCTGCATGAATTTGTTATGAGTTTTCGAGCACATCTCAAATGCACTAGTAATATAACAGGTGAATGCAACCTTAATGGGCTGTCATACATTGCGTTTTTGTATCATTTTTGGTGCAGTTTTCTTGTTTCCCACATACACACATAATAAAATATATAAAAAAAAATTAACAGCTTAAATCACAACTTATAGCTACTGTCCCTGAGCCTAAAACTTTATATCACCTTTAGATAAATGCCTGTGGCAGAGACGTGACACAACTACACAACTTATTTGAGCACCACTTTTGCTGTAAGAAATAAAGTATGTGAAAAACATACCTTTTATTTATTTTATTTTTTTTGGGGGGGGGGCAATGTAACTTGTGTTATAAAAAAAAATCTAATGTAAAAATTAAAAAAACAGAAAAAACAGGCTTTAGAAAGGTCCTATTGCAGGGCTGAAATGTTGCAAGAACATGGGTGAATTAAAATTTTGCATATTTTTGGAGTGCTGTGGATTATTCTGTTTTTCTGTTGGAGGTCTTGGTCAAGATTGTTCCGCTGGCACTCACCTATATCTTTTTGAGTGCTGCAATATTTTTTCAATTGTAATGTAAAAATTATATATTACAGAAAAAAGGCCCAAAAAATTGTAGAATAACCAAGTGCGAGAAAGCATTATGGTGTTCAGTCCTGTGTGTACTACAGAAAAAGAAAATGTGCCTGGTCAGAAAGAGTGGGCTAACTACATTCTTTTTTCATTTTTTTGATTTTTTTGTTGTATTTTTACTTGATGTTATATTTAATTTAGATGATTTTTAGTTGCTCTGTAAAAATAGCAACAAAAAGTGCACCTTATATGCCATACATCCTTGCATGCGTATTTTTTATGCAGAAAAAACCCCACAGAAAATAGAAACGGTGACCTATGAAAGACAAGAATACCACAAACTGTCTGAATAACCTACCTTATGCAACATTTGAAAAATATTCCATTGATGTAAACATTTACCCAAAGAGAGAAAAAAATGCCACACTGAAAAAGCATTTTATGTACTTTATTTTACACTATAATGCTTTGTGTGACACCAGCCTAAGATGTCTGAAAATGAAATATTTTTTTCTTTATGGTTGAAGATCTTTTAGTAATTTCAAAGGGTGGATATATATGTTTTATGGAAAGAACTCATTGCTTTGCTACAATAAGTTTTTGTGGAGGAAGGGAACTCCAAGCATGTAGATAGAACCTTGTAAGTACTTTCACACCAACGTGTCATTTTCAAAAGCCAAAAACCACAATTAGATCAGCCTCGATGGAAGAGGAATTCCGTTAGGAAAGAAATAAATGCTAAGCATTCCAGCTAAGGGTTTGGCACAGTCGAACAGGAAAAAATAGAATTTTAATAGATTCTAAGCCAGATATTTTAATGTTGGGCTACTGAAGACAATAATTTAACATTGCAAATGCTTTATTTTTTTATTGTTTTTAAAATTATTAAACAGTGAATGGACATTAATTCATTCAGCAATAAACTAGCATTGCTAAATGTTATAATACTTGCAAGGGTTGTCTCACAATGCTGTTTCAGAGCTACAAGCAGTTTTACATCCATGCATCCTGTCTCTTCCTGGTTAGGCTGTGGGTGGTTCTATAGCAGCGATTAGCATCATGAGCTCGGCATTTAATGTTCCTCTAAATACATTGACAGGAGAGCAACAGATTTTATCTATACAGCACAGAGTGCAAAGTAAACAAGTACTTTCTTTGTTTGTTAGAGATGACACACTGTTCTCAAGCTGCTGGCAGTCCAACCTGTGGTCACATCACTATCTGATCTCAGATGCTGACCTGTGTGCACTCGGCGCAGATAAAATCTCTTTTATCTTCTCAACAACTTGAAAAAGCAAAGCAATATATTTGGAACAAGTATTCAATTACTTGTCCCTACATGTTGAAAGCTAATCCTTGCAGTCAGAAAACCCCTTTAAAGATTTACTACTACTTTTTATTTCTTGAAAAAATTTGAAGTGCCTGGACGTTTTTATATTTTTTTCAGTTACTCAAATTTTTATTTTTTCATGATTGCTTTTTAAATTATTCTAACTTAGAGGTCAGGGATCATTCCTTATCAGTGCTAAAGGGGTCTTCATATGAATACCAAAAGTCCCAAAAGACTGTTAAGAGCTGCTGTGCATTGTTCATAGCATATGAAAATACCTCTTTAGAATCAGTCCACCTCCCCATCTGGCAGTATTTAACATAGTCCCTTCTTCTCTGGAAGAAGGAATGTTCTTCGGTATATTGTCATGCTACTGCAATGGCTCTGCTCCTTCTCTGACAAGGAAAGAAAGATATTTTGATTATCTATTCTATAGTGAATAGAGGCAGGGCCATCTCTTCCATTGGGTAGGGTAGGCGGTTGCCCAGGGGCCCCACAAACACAGCCTCCTACCAAGGCTGCATTTATAGGTCATGCTGCCCTAGGCACTAAACCTGAATACGCCCCCATTAACAATTTGCATTACCACGCCCCTTTCACAACATACCACACCCCTTTACAAAAGCCACACCCACTATAACCATGTAACGGCTCTAGAAGAAAGCTAATTAAAGTGTTAGATGTCACCCAACTTTCCTAGACTTTGGAGAACCTATTCAGCATCCAGGAAAGCTGGGAGATGCTGCCAAACTGTGCCTGAACATAAACATCTACACTACAACCAATATTTCCACCATACAGTGACCATATAGTGGTAGACACCAGTGTACACAGCCTCTGCAGACTGTATATTACTGCCATACAGTGACCATATAGTGGTAGACACCAGTGTACACAGCCTCTGCAGACTGTATATTACTGCCATACAGTGACCATATAGTGGTGGATGCCAATGTACACAGCCTCTGCAGACTGTATATTACCACCATACAGTGAGCATATAGTGGTATACACCAGTGTACACAGGCTCTGCAGACTGTATATTACCTCTACACAGTGACCATATAGTGGTTGACACCACTGTACACAGGCTCATCATACTGTATACTACCACCATATAATGACCATATAGTGGTAGGAACCAGTGTACACAGGCTCTGCAGACTGTATATTACTCCCATACAGTGACCATATAGTGGTAGACAGCTACACAGTGTATCACGGTACTCATACATGACTGTTTTCTACACACCATCCCAATGACCATAATAGTCGGTATCTACCACACCTCAGTGTCAATGCTACCTGTAGTACAGCCCGCAAATACAGTAATTCATAGCTCTCACTGAAAGCTATGATTAGCTGCTGATTTCCCCAATGTGTACTGTGCGCTGGAAGAAAAGTGACATGTAAAAGTCTATGGGAGTCGGCACACACCACTATAGAAGTACACGCCGGCCAGCACATGCTTCTACAGTACAACACATCACTATATGCCGCAAGACGCCAGGAAAAGCAGGTAGGATAACACAGGATAGGCTTGGATACACAGCGTCAGCAGGTAGGATAACACAGGATAGGCTTAGATACCCAACGCCAGCAGGTAGGATAACACAGGATAGGCTTAGATACTCAACGCCAGCAGGTAGGATAACACAGGATAGGCTTAGATACTCAACGCCAGCAGGTAGGATAACACAGGATAGGCTTAGATACTCAACGCCACCAGGTAGGACAGGCATCCTCAAACTGCGGCCCTCCAGCTGTTGGGAAACTACAACTCCCATCATGCATTTATATAATGTATAACAGTGGGCATGATGGGAGATGTAGTTTCCCAACAGCTGGAGGGCCGCAGTTTGAGGATGCCTGAGGTAGGATAACACAGGGTAGGCTTAGATACTCAACGCCAGCAGGTAGGCTAACACAGGATAGGCTTAGATACTCAACGCCACCAGGTAGGATAACACAGGATAGGCTTAGATACTCAACGCCACCAGGTAGGATAACACAGGACAGGCTTAGATACCCAACGCCAGCAGGTAGGATAACACAGGATAGGATTCCTAACACCCCATGTCTCGGACCCCTCCCAACACCCCACATCTCTCCACCTCCTCCCCTCAACCCACATGTCTCTCACCCCCTCCCCTCAGCAACACACATCATGTGTCACCCCCAGCACCTCACATCATGTCACCCCCCCAGCATCCCACATCATGTCACCCCCCAGCATCCCACATCATGTCACCACCCAGCATTTCACCCCTAGCATCCCCACAGCATGACACCCCCAGCACCCCCCAGCATGTCACCCCCAGCATGTCACCCCACAGCATGTCACTCCACAGCATGTCACCCCACAGCCTCCCCTTCCCACAGCATCCCTCCTCACAGCCTCCCCTTCCCACAGCATCCCTCCCCAGCCTCCCTCCTCACAGCCTCCCCTTCCCACAGCCTCCCCTCCTCACAGCCTCCCTTCCCCACAGCCTCCCCTCCTCACAGCCTCCCCTCCCCACAGCCTCCCCTCCCCACAGCCTCCCCTTTCCACAGCATCCCTCCTCACAGCCTCCCCTCCCCACAGCCTCCCCTTCCCACAGCATCCCTCCTCACAGCCTCCCCTTCTCACAGCATCCCTCCCTTCCCACAGCATCCCTCCACCCTTCCACAGCCTCCCCACAGCCTCCCCCTCCCACAGCCTCCCCTCCTCACAGCCTCCCTTCCTCACAGCCTCCCTCCTCACAGCCTCCCCTTCACACAGCCTCCCCTCCTCACAGCCTCCCTCCTCACAGCCTCCCCGTCCCACAGCCTCCCTTCCCACAGCCTCCCTCCCCACAGCCTCCCTCCTCACAGCCTCCCCTCCTCACAGCCTCCCCTTCCCACAGCCTCCCTCCTCACAGCCTCCCCTTCCCACAGCATCCCTCCTCACAGCCTCCCCTTCCCACAGCCTCCCTCCTCACAGCCTCCCCTCCTCACAGCCTCCCCTCCCCACAGCCTCCCTCCTCACAGCCTCCCCTTCCCACAGCATCCCTCCTCACAGCCTCCCCTTCCCACAGCCTCCCTCCTCACAGCCTCCCTCCTCACAGCCTCCCCTCCTCACAGCCTCCCTCCTCACAGCATGTCTCTCACTATCTCCCCTCCCCCCTCCTTCACTTACCTCTCCTGCAGGGACCCGAGGAGACTCTCCCCTCTTCCTGTCCTTGCTGTGCTGGGGAGGAGTGGGCGGGGCATCGCTGCTCTGCTCTCTCTCTCCCCGGCAGCTCCTGCAGTCAGCTGCCCGCTCTGCCGGGGAGAGAGAGAGGGCGGAGCTGCGCTGCTCCGCTCCATTCCCAGCAGCTGCTGCCACCAATGTAAAGGCAGCCGCCGGCGCTCTGGGGCCAGAAAAAAAAATAATAAAAAAAAAAGTTTAAAAAAATAAAAAACATATCGACCTCCTGCTGTGCCGCCCCCTTAAAGGTGCCGCCCTAGGCACCCGCCCACGGGTGCCTAGTGGGAAATATGGCCCTGCCTCCTACCCTGCCCAGTAGCGTGACTCTACCCCTGAGGCGGGTCCGAGCGGCATATCTGTGTGCACGAGGCCCAGATATCATCGTCTTCTATGCCACTGTATTTCCTAGGCCGACAGCCCGTAGGCTTCCGAACTTGGAAATCCCGGGAGCAACATTCCGGCATAGGCGGCGTGATGACCCCAGCGGGGAGTGCGGATACGTAAGTAACGTTTTTTAATACTTTTTTTTTTTATCTACAGGGGCCTGTAACCTACAGAGGGCTATGCAAAGGGGGCTATATCCTAAATTGGACTATATAAAAGGGCCATATATCTTACAGGGGGTTTTATAAAGGAGCCATATATCCTACAGGGAGGGGGCTATAGCCTACGGAGGCCATATAAAGGGGGCTATATCCTACTGGGGGTTATATAAAGCGCCCACATCTTCCTCGGGGGGCTATATAAAAGGGGCTATATGCTAAAGGGGGCTTTATAAAAGGGGCTATATCCTACAGGAGGCTATATAAAAGAGTTATATCCTACAAGGGCCATACATCCTACAGAAGTCATATATCCTACTGGGACTATATAAACTACAAGGGGTCTATATAAATTACAGGGGGACTATATAAACTATAGGGGGGCTATATCACCTTCAGGGAAGCTATATCAACTACATGGTGGCTATAACCTACAGGGGGCCTTGTTTCCGACAGGGGGAGCCTACAACCTACAGGAGTCTATATCACCTACAGGGGGGCCTATAATCTACAGGGGGCTGTATATCTTCCTACAGGGGGATGTAAACCTACCTACAGGGGGCAGCATATCTATCTACAAACAGTTCCATACTTACCTATTGGGGCCTAGATGCCTACCTACTTAATGGTGGGCAACATTACTACCTATTTACTTAATGGGGGGGTGCCCGTAACAGCAGTAGAGATTGGTAGGGAAGTGTTGATAAAATGAGGATTCTAAGATGTTTGTGTGGTAAATTCTGCAGGGATGAGTTGCAGCCGGGAGAAGTCGTCATGGTGGTCTAGACCGGATGGAGAAGAAAAGGGAAAAAGAAAGGGAGTCTCTGATAAGAGTTATTTTGCATCTCTGTTAGATCAGTGCTGTAGTTACTGTCATGTGGTGGTGACCTGAACTGGTATCTGACCACTATGTGGTCTCTACATGGCGCTGTTGTAGGGTATACCTGAGCTGGTGTCTGACCACTATGTGGTCTCTACATGGTGGTGCTGTAGGTTACAAAGTTTGTTATCGATAATGTATATGTTTGTTCCTGTGAGTGGTTGTGTTTTTTGCGGGGCCCAGTGCACAGCCCTGAACAGAGGATATATATAAAGGTCCCACTAGGTAGGTAAGTAGGTATATAGGTGTTCCACGCCATAAAAATTATTTGCGGTGTGGAACAGGAAAAAAACCACAGCTGCATCATTTTTGAAGGGCTTTTGTTTTTCTAGCGTGGATTAAGTGACAGTTTCTGTTCAATCCATATAGCATTGCCAACATCATGACATACGGTTACATCAAATTTTGGAAAGGAATTAAATACTGCCATAATATCAAGAAAGGAGCCAGACCCTCACTGGATCAATAGTTCAATGCTAGATCAACAGAGTCAAATTGGAACCTCCGAGTGGCTTCACTTTACTTCTTCCACTGACAGATCATGACATTAGTAATAAGTACTAAAAAGCACTATGGGCAACACGTATGAACATTGGTGCTGACAGGCCACTTCTAAATCACTTTAAAGCAGTGTAGAATGTGCCAGGAACATGTTCTTCTGCAGGTCATACATACAGGCGCATTGTAGTGTCAATACGACAAGTCTGGCTCAGGCAGACCACCTTTAACTTGGTCTGGTTGTTCTAACTGTTCTGCACCTAGATTCAGCATCAAAGAATCATAAATGTGTCTACTTCTATGAATGTGGTGTGAAACGCCCCCAGAACACCCCAAATCTTTGGTGCATTAAAAAGTGTTGCACAGGTGCTCTTTGCGCCAAAATTTGGAGTGCGACTGTTCTTACATCTATAGAACAAGCTTTTTGATGGCAGAAAACGCAGCCCCGTTCATACATGTCACCCTAAGTTTTTACATGTCTGGCCTTAAGTTAGAAGGTGCCTTGTGCACAATGTGTTTTTGGTTCCCCCTCAATTTCACCAGAGTTTTAAAACTGGAAATCAAAGCGTTTACATTTTAAACATATAAACTCCACTATTCAGATAAGATTGCTGCAAAAATGGATAAATTGCAGCATCAAATTTGAAATGTAACTTAAACTTATTGAGATACAAATGCATAAATGGGATTTCTCTTTGGCTAAATAATTCCATGTTTTGACAAGTTGTCTATTGTGTGTCCAGTAACACAATACAAAGATAGTGGGAGTCTGCCAGTACACGGGCTGCTCATACAGAGGGGATCCCAAGTCTATGACCTCCATATAGAATTTACAAACCGGCTCACATGTAAATAATGTGGAAGGGCACGGACTGCATGGAACACTGCAGACACTTGAAATATAGTGAAAGAAATGTCCAGCGCCTCTAAAGTAAATAAAATCGAAGATTTATTTGAAGCAAAGTAAAAGCCACATTGAAGGAGAAAAAAACTGACACCTTTCAAGCTATGTAGACGGGCCCTTAGTCGTAGTACAAATTAAAACAGCATACACACATGTATACAGGGGCGTAACTAGAGAAGCCTGGGCCCCAAAGCAAACTTTTGGATGGGCCCCCCATTCCCCCCCTGACCACGAACATTTACCAGGACATGCAGTTAGATAATGTAGATAATACAAGGGGCAAATACCTCACCATACATATCACCATCATGCTGCTACCAAACAAATCCACTATACCAAAACCAACATTACCAATAACGCCATACCTCCCAACATTTAGAGATTGCAAATAGGGACACATTGGCCACGCCTCTGGCCACGTCCAAACAAATGACATCACATCAGGCCACACCTCTGACCACACCCAAACAAATTACATCATACCAGGACACGCCTCTAACCACGCCCCACAAAACAAAATCATGCCCCGCTCCTCCAGAAGACCAGCGCCAACACAACAGCGGCGCCACTAGGGTTTGTTAATATGTAATTATATACAGAGATCCATACAAATAGCTGTAAGACAATGTTCTGTGGATGATACCACTATATAAGGGTCATTCAGTGACCACATAATACCGCTGTACAAGGAGCAAATATCCCCGTACTGTTACTAACCACACCAAGACTAATATTATCAATAATACCGCTATACAGAGATCGAATAATTCCACCACACCATGACAACATCACCAGCACATAGTAACTGAATAATACCACAACACCATGACCACATATCACCATCACATAGTGACTGAATAATACCATCACACCATGACTACATATCACCACCACATAGTGACTGAATAATACCATCACACCATGACCACATATCACCACCACATAGTGAGTAAGTAATACCATGACCACATATCACCACCACATAGTGACTGAATAATACAGCCATACTGGTCCTGAATATGAACCATTACACTCCTACCAATATTCCTGTCATACAGTGACCATATGGGGGTAGATAGCAGTTGTACACAGGCTCTGCAGACATATAAGTGATGACAGTACAATACAATTTAGTGACTCACAGGTGACGACTTCTCTGTTGGGAGTCGTTCCCTTTCTACATTCCTTCCATGACCACTTCTCCCGGACTCGTCCCTGCAGAATTAACCACACAAACATCTTAGACTCTTTGCACTTTTTGAGCACTTCCCTCCCAATTCCCACCTCTGTACAAACTCCACATGGGGTGATAGGTGGAGTACGGGGGGTATGGGGCAACAGGCAGTGGTACGGCTCTGGCCTGTTCTCCATTCCCAGCACCCCCAGATGATCAGCCCCAGCCATGACCTTCAGGGGTGCAGGGGATGGAGTTTAATACTATTGGATTCGTTAAACTACGTTGGACCAGCGTAGCATCTATTTCTAAACTAACATGGTCAGCACAGGCCGGTGTCAGGGAGTTTATTTAAATAAACTGCTTTTTTTATTTTGTTTCTGTGTTATTTTTTTTCCATTTTTTCCAGTGATAGTAATGGAGGTGTCTGTCAGATGCCTCTATTACTAGCGCTCAGACTTGGTGTCAGCCAGCGGCAGTTTTTGTCACCCAAAGGCAAACACTAATCCCGTGTCACGATTACCCCAATATCCAACACACCAGGGTACCAGGAAGAGCCAGTAACCACCAGAAGCGGACTCTCTAATGTGAGGGTCTGCTTCTGGGGCGGCTGCGGGCTGGTATTCCTAGAATGGGAAGGGACCAGTAGTGATGGACCTTCCCATTCTGATAGTATCAAGCTGCCGCTGTCGGTTTTACCCTGGCTAGTTATGGTAATTGGGGGGATCCCCACGTTGTTTATTTTTTTTTAAATCATTTACTTATTGAGAATCCTACAGTGGGCACCACCTGTTATCATTACAGTGGATGCCCATGTGCAGATTTTTATTAAATAAATAAATTTTCAGAAAAAAACTACGTAGGGTCCCCCCAATTTCCATAACCAGCCAAGGTAAAACCGACAGCTTCAGCCTGATACTATCAGAATGGGAAGAACCATTGATACTCGTCTCTTCCCATTCTAAAAATACCAGCCTGCAGCTGTTCCAGAAGCGGACCATCACATTAGAGGGTCCGCCTCTGACGGTTACCAGCTCTTCCCAGTACCCCTGGTGCATTGGGTACTGGGGTAATAGTGACACGGGGTTAGTGTCAGCCTTGGGGTGACAAAAAACACTACTGGCTGACACCAAGCCCGAGCGATAATAATGGAGAGGCATCATCCAGATACCGCAATTACTATCACTGGAATTATATGGAAAAAAACACACGGAAACAGAAAAAAACACTTTATTTAAATAAACACTCTCCGACACCCACCCTCGTTATTCATTTTATTAAAGAAATAGGCGCAACGCTTTCCGACGTAGTCCACCGATCCGAGGTAGTCCACCGATCCGACGTAGTCCAAATGGGAAACTGTAAAAAAAAACAACAACCCTACAAATGGGACATCATCCAGCTTTCCTGGACGCCTGCTGTGAACCATGTCACCCAGCTTTCCGGGATGAAGAATAGCCTATTCAGTGCACGAGAAAGCTGGGTGACATCCAAACAGCCCAGGAAAGGTGGGTGACCGCTGTGGAGGATGAGTGTCACCCAGCTTTCCCAGCTGCTGAATAATCTATCCAGTATATGGTAAAGCTGGGTGACATCCAAACAGCAGGTGTCCCGCGTCCAGGAAAGCTGAGTGGCACCCATCCCCCACAGCAGGCACTTAGCTTTCCTGGATGCCTGCTGTGGAGGTATGTCACCCAGCTTTCCCATATACTGGATAGATTATTCAGCAGCTGGGAAAGCTGGGTCACATGATTCACAGCAGGCATCCTAAAAAGCTGGGTGCCTGCTGTAGGGATGGGTGCCACTCAGCTTTCCTGGATGCTGGATAGCTCATCCAGCATGTGGGAAGCTGGGTAGGCCTTGGGGAAGGGAGGGAAACAGTGGGGGTGGGGGGTGGAGAAGGAGGCGTGTGTTGGAAAGGGGTCAGCAAGAGAGAGAGGGGAGTTGAGTGGGGGGTCAGGTTGGTAATGGAGATTCAGGGAGGGGGGGCCGAGTTGGGGGACAGGGAGGGGCGGGGGCCATTTTGGGGGACAGGAGCAGCTGAGTAAGGGGCCAAGGAGGGAGGAGGGCTATTTTGGGGGACAGAGGAGGGCTGAGTTAGAGGACAGAGAGGGAGGGGGGTCATTTTGGGGGACGGGGAGGGGCTGAGTTAGGGGACAGGGAGGTAGGAGGGCCATTTTGGGAACAGGGGGCAGGGAGGGAGGGGGGCTGTTTTGGGGGGACGGAGGGGGCTAGGTTGGGGGACAGGGAGGGAGGGGGCCATTTTGGGGGACAGGGGCCACTGAGTAAGGGGCCAGGGAGGGAGGGGGCCATTTTGGCGGACAGGGGGGGCTGAGTTAGAGGACAGGGAGGGAGGGGGGCCATTTTGGGGGATGGGGAGGGGCTGAGTTAGGGGACAGGGAGGGAGGGGGGCCGTTTTGGGGAACAGGGGTGGCGCAGGGAGGGGGGGCATTTTGTGGGATGGGCATAGGGAGGGGGGCCATTTTGGGGGGACAGGGAGGGCTAGGTTGGGGGGCCGTTTTGGAGGGACAGAGGGGCTAGGTTGGGGGACAGGGAGGGAGGGAGGGGGGGCCGTGGTGGGGGGATGGGGGGCTAGGTTTGGGGACAGTGAGAGGGGGGGCGTTTTGGGGGATAAGGGAGGGCGAGACTGGGGGACAGGGAGGGAGGGGGGCCGTTTTGAGGGGATAGGGGGCTAGGTTGGGGGACAGGGAGGGGGGGGACCGTTTTAGGGGGACAAGGGGGGACAGGGAGGGGGGGACCGTTTTGAGGGGACGGGGGGGCTAGGTTGGGGAACAGGGAGGGAGGGGTTTCCGTTTTGGAGGGACGGGGGGCTAGGTTGAGGGACAGGGTGGGAGGGGGGCTCCGTTTTGTGGCACAGGGGGGGGGGAGTGTTACTTACCTCCCTGCTGTGTCCTCTTCCTCCTCCTGCTGCTGGCTCTGGCCCCCTGCAGCCAGTGACATCAGGGGAGAGCGTCTCTATGACGCTTCCCCTGTGTCCCTTCTCTCTGTACCGGCCGCATGTCAGGGAGAGAGACTCCCTGTCATCCGGCCGGTGATTGCGGCCGGTAGGAAGCACCGGGCCCCGCAGCTCTGTGTCCGCGGGCAGTGAACTAGTAAGTTCACTGTCGGCGGACGCAGGAGCCGAACTACCGGGGTAGCAGACGCCGGGCCCCCTAAGCGGCTGGGCCCCGGGGCAATTGCTACGTCTGCTACCGCGGTAGTTACACCCCTGCATGCATATATACCAAGCTTAATTACAATGAAACAAAACATCTGTGTGTTTGACATTGAACGGCAGAAAAAAACATTGTATACACTTAAAAGTAGAACAACAGGTATAAAATGATTACTAATTATTTGTTAATAGTGTAATATTAAATCTTATCTACTATTAAGACCATATGGGACATTAAGGAGAAATTCCAAAAGGATTCCTGATTAAGGAGTTGCCTTTTGTGATCCCCTCCATGCACAGGGAAGTTGGTTCTTTCTATACCCTGAATAAGGGGAGAATAAGTACTGCCCGCATGATGCTGAATACTGCAGAAACGCCTCATGTGTCTTGATGCAACCAATCTGACAAGTGTCTTCTGATTCTATCTTGCAATTTGCATGTAGTACAGCCAACATACTGTAAAGAGCATTTACTGCATGAAATGAGATAAATGAAATACTTTTTATTACAGTTTATATACCGCGTCACAGAAAAAGTTACATTGTTGCTATAAGATACAAAAGTGGAAGACTGGTCAATGACACTACAACAAATTCAACTGCTGTTGCCGCATTTGTAGCAGCCTATGCGACGTATCCATTGTATTAGATTGAACAGAAAAAGACTTAGGGGGACATGTATGAAAACTGTCCAGGTCTCAGACTTTCTTTGTTGCCCATAGCAACCAATCAGAGTTCCCTTTTCATTTTTCCAGAGAACTATATTTACTTTCTTTGTTGCCCATAGCAACCAATCAGAGCTCCTCCTCTGATTGGTTGCTATAGGCAACAAAGAAAGTCTTACACCTAGACAGTTTTCATACATGTGGCTCTTAATGAGAGACGCTGTCTTAACCCCTTAAAGTATAAGCCTGTTTTGGACTTAAGGACCAAGCCCTTTTTTAAAATCTGACGTGTCACTTTATCGCAGAATAACTTTTTAATGCTTTTACCTATTCAAGTGAATTTAAGATTGTTTTCTCATGACACATTGTACTTTAAGTTAGCAATTAATTTTTGTTGAAACAATCCTTGTTTATTTGTGAAAAATATAAAAAATGAAGATAATTTGGAAAAATTTGCCATTTTCAAAGTTTAAACATTTCTACGTGTAAGACCGATAGTCACACCCAATAAATTAGTGAATAATGAATATCTACCATGAGTCTACTTTATGTTGGCATAATTTTTTAAACAATCTCATATTTTTTAGGACATTGAAGGGCTCTTAAATTTTGTAGTAAATTTTAACATTTTCAAGAAAATCTGTTACAGATTTTTTTAAGGACCAGTCCAGTTGTGATGTGGCTTTTTCAGGCCTGTAAGTTGGATACCCTCATGAATGATTCCATCTAAGACACTGCACCCCTCAAGGTATTCAAAACAACACTTTTAAAGTTTGTTAACCCTTTAGGTGTTTCACAGAAATTAAAGCAGAGTGGAGGTGAAATTTTAAAATTTTACTTTTCTTGCAGATTTTAAATTTTTATCCATTATTCACTGGAACATGGTAGATGTGACCAGTTTAGCAGAGCGACTTTAGGCAGTCTCATGTTTCTGCCACTAGGTGGAATACAGCAGGATACCTCCTGCAGATGTTCCACCGAAAACCTGCTTTTGGTGGGGGAAGGCAACTATTTAGCATCAGTAACCATAGGTTACTGACAACTGTAGCTAGCATGGTTGCTATGCAGCTAGTGATGGCTTGCTTTTCCCGGTGCGGTCCTAGTGTTGAGTGGAAGGCGGTTCCCACGTTCCAGTGCCAGGTCTTATTAGGCCTATTAAAAGACTGGTACTCCAGGTGTCCAGGGGGGGTGGTTGCTACCTGGAAGTTGGAGCAGTAGAGCTGAGGAGAGAGCTCTTGCCCCCCAGTGGCTTGAGGGAAACCTTTATAGTAGGGTAACGGTATTGTGGTACTGGACCTTAGGTCCAGATCACATGTTAGAGAGGGTCTCTCTGGGTATGTTTAGTCAGTGGCCTGACAGCCTGAGGTTTTGTTTGTATTTTGTTTGTATTTTTCCTTTGCCTCAATAAAGCTGGCTGGCCAGTTTTAAATGACAATTCCTGGTGTCAGGATATTAGTATGCCAATACTGTTCTACCAAGGACGGCGATCTGAAGAGCTGAACCAAGATGGCGGCCGAAAGTGAGTGAAAGCTTACACCAGGGAAATGCAACTCAATATTGATTCCCCATTTTTAGAGACATCCCATATGTGGCGCAAGTGCGCTATTTGACTCGACCACAAGCCTCAAAATAGGAGGAGTACCTACTGGATTTTGGGGACTCATTTTCATTAGGATATATTTTAGGCACCATTCCAGGTTTGCGGACACCTTAAGGTGCTAAAACTTAATAAAATCCATAAGATCTAATTTGGGTTGCAGTGAGTATATCGACCTTAAAAGTATTAGACAAATTTTCTTAACATT
This sequence comes from Phyllomedusa bahiana, assembly GCA_025379985.1. Classification (NCBI taxonomy): domain Eukaryota; kingdom Metazoa; phylum Chordata; class Amphibia; order Anura; family Hylidae; genus Phyllomedusa; species Phyllomedusa bahiana. Next base: position 9,826 of record JAODAL010044589.1, on the reverse strand, counting down.
AGGCTGTAAAAATACCAAATGTCATTTTTTTCCAATAGTCTACAGTTTCAGCTGAAAATGTTTAATTTTATAAGGAAGTCTTGGAAAAAAAGCAAACAAAATTTATTACACTACTTCTTCTTAGTTCGGCAAGACCCTATATGTGGGTGTAAACTGCTGTTTGGGTGCATGGCAGGGCGTACAAGGGAGAGAGCACTGTTTGGCCTTTGGAACACAGATTTTGGTGGGTGCTGTGTTGCATTTGCAAAGTCCCCAAAGTACCAGAACAAGTGAAACACCGATCAGGGATCTTAGCTAGGGGTGTACTGTGCAATTTGGGCGCATAGGTGTTCTCCAGGTTTTTGTTTTAGCTTAGGGCTATGGAAATAATAAAAAAAATCTGCATTGTTTTTTGTGGTTCAATTTTACAGCGTTTGTCGTGTGGTATAAATGACAGTATAACTTTACTATGTAGGTCGGTACAATTGCAATGATATACATTTTATATAGTTTTTATGTTTTGCTACTTTTACGCAATAAAAATGGGTTTGTCATATACTGACAGCCATAACTTTTTTTTTTGTATACACGGAGCTGACTAAGGGCTTGGTTTTTGTGGGATGAGTTGAAGTTTTCATTGGTGCCATTATGGGATTTATATGATGCTTAGATCTCTTTTTACCATTTTTTTGAGGTAGAATGAATACAGCAATCCTGGTAGTGTTTTTTCTTTTTACGCTATAGCACTATACTCAACAATCATTAGATAGCTGGTATAACTCAGGTATAATACATTGTAGCATGTCTGTATTATACCAACTATCAATCATCCTGTCAGATTCCGCTCCCGGGCGGAGTCTGGCAGGATGACATCACAGACAACCCAGAGGTCATTGTCTGACCCCCCATGACAACCCCACAATTTTGTTGCTGGGGTTCTGATGAAGGACAGAGGGAGCTTTCTTTCTCTGTCATAACTACTTAGCTGCTGCAATTGCTATTTGCGGTAGCTAAGGAGTTAAACCACCGGAAACAGAGTTATCTCCGCTTCCGACGGCAAGTACAGGAGCACGGCTGTCAATCACCGCTCCTGTGCCCACACGATCACTATGACGTTCCTGGATGTCACAGTGCTTTAAAGGGCTTTACACCATCACATACAGGAACGTTATTATGGATTAAGGGGTTAGTTGGTACTCTCCTCGCCACACAACGAAAACCATCAGAAAGCAAAGGATCCATGGTAAGTATGTGAAGATACTAAGTCCTTCAGGGGGAATATTTCTCCAAGTATAAAATAAGCAGCAAAATGAAAAATAGACGTATATACTGTTAAAAAGTCACCACAATCTGCGATCTGTTAGAAAAACAAACAGGCCCCTGATGACACAAAAAGTGGGCTAAAAGGCCCATTACCTGATCTCCACTTAAACTATCCACATGTGTGTGCTGGTCACACCCATTTGAGTCTCACTTCTGTCTGCCATGTCTAATGCAAACGGATCAACTCCGCTCCAAAACATGCACAGGTCTCAAGATGACCTATTTCCTGTGCGTCCATAAATTCAATACCCACATTAACAAACATCTAGATATTAGTTCCTATACCTCAATGCACCAGCCCAAAACAAGCGCAGCTCCGCCACATCAGCAAAAAACCGAAGCACAAATCCCCAAGACAAACGTACAACTGATAAATATGCGCTGCATTGTATAAAATGTACAGAAATATATTCACCTTTATATAATAAAGGTATTATAGATAATAGATGTTGTAGGCCATTGATTCCTAAAAGTTATTTATAAAGAGCACAATATATCCTACACATTCAGTAGTGATAAGGTAAGGGGCATTAGCAAGCAATTTACCAGTCTAATAATATTTTAATAATCAAAAAATAAATCATAATACTTATCAATCAATTTACAATCAAAGATGAAGAGCCACATATTTTTATCCTCTGATAGGGATTTTTGTACTGGGCAAAAACAAAATATAGACCAGCATTGTAAGGTATCATTCAATGAAACAACCAAAAGTGAGTCTCTCATTCAATCCCTTAGGGGAAACAGTATCCAAACGATAGATCCAACGGGATTCAATCTGTAATAATCGTCTATCGAATTGTCCACGTCGTGGCAACGGACGGACTCTCTCTATTGCACAAAAAGAGATATTCTCCACACATCCACCATGCTGTTCCCAAATGTGTCGAGAAATTGGTGTGTTTCTCTATTGCCGAATATCCCCCAAATGCTCCAGGACTCTCCGTCGCAATTCCCTCTTAGTCTTTCCTACATATTGGATAGTGCAGGAGCATGTAAATAGATACACCACTCCACTGCTCTTGCAGTTCAATAGTTCTCTAATGTAGAAACGTTTTTGGTCTGCCTATTCACAAATTACCTGTCCTGCATACTGTATAAAGGCACATGCCTTACATGAATTGCACCAAAACATCCCCTTTGTGCTGCTAGAATTCAGCCATGTGGACGTATTCCTGGGAGATTCATAATGACTGTGCACAAGATGGCCCTTTTCTATATGTCACAGATACAGACTGAGATGTAATTTTTTTATACAAATGGATCCAGCCTAAGGATGTCCCAATATTTTTTTAGGATAGAGACTACCCTCTCTGACTGATCATCATAGGTACCAATGATTCTAACAAAATAATCTTCAGTTGTTTTTGGTTTTGCTGACAACAGATTTTTTCTATCCTGGGATATTGCAATCTTATATGCGACATTCAATACTTCTTGTGGATATCCTCTCTCATGAAAACGACATTGTAAATCTCTGGCTTGGCTTCTAAAGTCCTCCATAGTCGAACAATTTCTTCTAATTCTGATATGTTGCCAGTAAATTATTTGTGGAAGTTGGTTTCCTATACGTGCTAGTCACGAATGACCCATCATATTTCTTCTGTATCTTGATATCTAAAAAGTTGATACAGACACTACTTACTTCATATGTGAATCTCAGACCAAAATCGTTTCTATTTAAGAAACTCACAAACTCTTCAAAATCGTCTTTAGCTCCATCCCAAATGACAAAAACATCATTGATGTAACGACCCCAGAACATAGTTTGGGGAGTCCATCGGTTATCTTCCTCTGTGAAGACCACCGTGTCCTCCCACCAGCCCAGGTGCAGATTAGCATATGTGGGCACTCATGAGCTACCTATAGCTTTTCCCCTGAGCTGGTGGTAGACACGGCCCTCAAACAGGAAGTAATTATGTGTTAAGTTTATTTTTAACAGGTCAAGGATAAATTTATGACAGGCAAATTGAGTACCTCTAGATCTCAAAAAATACTCTACCGCCTGCAGACCTTTTTCATGTGGGATGGAGCTATACAATGCTTCTACATCTATTGAAACCAATATATTATTTTTCTCAACAGTTATACCATCCAATTTCTGAAGAAGGTCACTGGTGTCACGTACGTATGAGGGTAGGGATGTCACAAAATCCCGAAGCACGCAATCCACATATATCCCAGCATTCTGTGTCAGAAAGCCAATCCCAGAAACAATTGATCTTCCCCTAAGTGGGGTAAGTCCCTTGTGTACTTTAGGGAGGGCATAGAATGTTAGAATCTGAGGATTTTCGGGTAACATAAATTTAGCCTCATCCCTAGATATTAGTCTCTCATCCATGGCTTTAATTTGCTATTGATTTTCAGAAATCAAATTATATCGGTTTAGCATATATTTAATAAATGTTAAGGTTTTGCTGTTTATTGTGGTGATTAGCAACAAAGAAGTAAGAAAAAGCCCAGGAAATTAGTTAAACAGAAAATAGATAGACACATTTTACAATAGCAAAAATTCCTTTTTAGACTGCACAGCCAAAGCTATTTAAAGGCATAGCACTCAAGATTAACATAGCAGATTGTATAACATACAAATGCAATATCATTTGTTTTAATGCAATAAAAATACATAACAATACCAATGTGAATTCAAGAGTGTTAACAAGTCTCAGGTGGAAAGAGCTTGAAATTTAATTAATACAAAGAAAGAATTTCACCCTACTATAGGAATATGTTAATGTACTGCTATTTAATATATGCTTATAGCTAATTAAAACAAAACCTGTGAGAATACTTTGTGAAAATACCTCCTTTTGTTATATTGGTAATTGTTAATTAAATGTTTAGCTACTTATGTGACTAGTAGCAAATACATGCTAGGTAGAGGTAAATGTCATAAAACCGAGAATCCTCCTTAGAGGGTTGTCTGCATTAGCTGCTCAGTCTCCAGAATGGCCCACTCCAAAGGTAATGGTAAGAAGGCGGGCAGGGTCTCCAAAGCCTTTCTCCTTTGGTGAGAAAACAGAATATACTTACATAGAACAAAAGAAAAAAAACAGTTAATTAAATTCATTATTACCCAAAGGAAACAAAACAAAGCCATTAGAGGTGAGTTTCAGTCATCCTCTGGCTTAGGGATCAAGTATGTATGCTGCAGAACAGTTGAGAGTGCTGTCATTCTTCATTAGAGTTTGTAAGAGACAGAAAATGTCCACATAGTTTTACATGGAGAGTAACTACACAAACACAACTAACCTTCTGCTGGGAACTAATAACTCTATCCATGGTCTTGGGATTAGTGGTGTATCAGTAGTTAAATCTCCCAGCAAATTTGTCTTGTTCTAAGAACCACAGAACTTTATCTGATATTATGTTCTGTGAAAAGTGGAGTGTTATGCAATCTACTTCAGAGTTATTTAATACTAACTTATTGCATTGAAGGAGCTTAGCTAAATGTTTTTGGGGTCTTCCCAGCATGTCGGTAATGCTCCCAAGGGCGAAATCTGAGGGAGACATGTATGGAACTAGGTGCATCGAAGTTCATTTTCTCATCTGTTTTTTAGTGTATAATGCACCTAAATGTATGAAAGTGGTTTTTGTGCATTCATAAATGGTGTCTAAAGTTCATTTCACCTCGTCTGTGTGTTTGGCACATTACGGAACTTAGGTGCATATGTAATGCGCCAAACATGTATAAAGGCTATAGATAGGCTGGAAATAAAAGAAAAGTCATTAGAGTAGCATGTCAGTGAATATTAACTATGGAACTGCTCTTGCTTGGTGGATCACAGGTCCCAGCAAGGCCTGTGGTGTGCTAGCTCTTGCAGCATGTAGATTAAAGGGTGAGAGCAGCAAAAATAAATTTCAAATTGAATGTAGTAAAAATTTAGGGTGACATGTATGAAAGGGGCTGCGCCAGAAGTCTGGCATCTTTTCAGCCCGATATCTAGCACAGCCCCGTTTGCAATAGTTTTCCATTGCCCATACGCCAGTATCAGGCGCATTACAGTGCACCCATGGCACTTTGTAATGCATCTGATTTTGGAGGGTGTGCAGGAAACGGGGCGCTCTAGAACCATACGAAGCTACAGATTTATAGCTTCAGTACAGCAATTCTAGGTGCATTACTGCTGGAACAGGTAAACCACTTTCAAAGTGGTTTACCTGAGCCAGATTTGTCATCTTAGTGGTAGAATGCGCCTGATTTATGACCCGCAGTAGAGCGGGTTCATAAATCACATAATCTTCAAAAAATTGGGAATCTCGCAAGAGAACAGAGAGTGACTTTTGATCACTATATTTACTATTTTGCCGTAGGCAAACTTAAACTCTATCAGTTCTCTATCTGTAAAACACTAAAACATAACTTTTATTATGTATAACTCTTAACCTCTATACACACTATTTAAAAACCTGATTTCTAACCTCGTCATTTAACCCTTTTTGCTTCTGAAAGAAGGAATAACTCCCTTTCTATCATCAAGTCTGGTGGAGCACCACCTATTAACAGGAGAGCCTTATATCTATAGCAAAGTGCTAGCTCCAGTAAGGGATCCCAAGCCTCCTACTTGGGCAGTCGTCCCTAATCTCATGGACACAGAACAAATAAGGCCCCTTGTGACACCGTCTGCAGCAGGTGACACTTCTAGACAGAGGTGAGAAATCACAATTTAAAACGTCATATCTGACCTCCCCAACATGTTTCGCCAGCTAACCTGGCTTCATCAGGGGTTAGAGGTCCAATCATCGGACATGCAATTCTTTGAAAGACGGAGCCGGAGGCAGGAGGGGAACACGCAGCGGTGATCTCTCATGTGAACGACGCTGCCTGTTCCTCATAGACCGCAGTGATAAACTCACTGCTAATTGTTTAGATCCGTCTCTGGGTCCGTCCTTGTAACACGGGGTGAGAACTCCGTGTGAACAAGCCTTCAACATCAAAAATCATATTGAAATCATGTCGCCCTTAGTATTTAAAAATCTGAACAACATAATCGGTTGGTTATATAATGTAAAACTAGTTTTATATTCTATTAATTTAAAATACATTTTATAGGAGATGGTTTTATATTTTTGGGATATTATATATTTTTATATTAATTTTATATAACTTTTTTAATTAAATTTAAATACTTTACTTTTATATAGTTTGATAATTATCATATATTAGTTTTTATTATTGTATTGGTGTAAGTTGAGAAATATTGGAAATTTTTTTTCCTAACAGCAAATCCAGCTCCACTGCGACTCCTCAGGCTCAGGCAGACCACATAAAAATAGGTCTGCCTGTCTGAGCAGCAATACGCCTAGTTTTGCCGAACCACATTCATATATGTGTCTAATAATACGAGTGTGGTGCGACACCCCCAGAACGCCCCCTCATGTTAGGCGCATTAGAAAGTGTAGAGTCTTATGAACAATGCACCTAACACATTCATTAGGCGCATTAGACATCATAGACTGCTCACTTTGGCGCATTTGACGCCAGAAATGAGTGAAAAACCCGATCATACATGTCTCCCTAAGTCTCACAGATTAGACTAGGTTGGCATGTATGAATATATGTGATTGTAAGGCCATATCATTAGGGTATGGCATAAGATCATAATTGGGGATGGTTCGAACAGGTCTAGCATCAGCACCCAGGAGGAACGAGCAGATGCCAGGGCCCACTAGATGAGTAGAGTTCACTGCTGCTATCATTTCTTCCTACTCATGTCCTGTATAGTTTCTTTTACATGGTAAGAGAAACAACATGGGATACTGCTGTGTTCTCTTACTTCTCTCCTTTGACAGGTTATATAAAGATAGGCCGACATGGCTTTGTCAGCACTGAAGAGATGTCTCTACATACTGTATATCATTATTTTTCATGCTCTCATAATTTTCTTTTGCTGGGACCAGCTGTATGCAAGGCAGAAATGATAACAGTAAGCGAGTGACTGCACTGTTGTCTATGAAAGTATTTTCTCTGTCTAAAAACCTCAATACTAATTTTTTTACAAGGATAATATTCTGGGATATAAAGCGTTTTTCTGTAATTATTTTTGCAGAAACATTTTTAAATAAATGTCATAAATAAAAATTGCGTAATGGGTGAATTATTTTTTTAACCCATGATTAAAGTTAATATACACTAAACTTATATGTATGTAACAAAGTGGCACCTTAAAAAAATTAAAAAGTTTGTCTTCCAAAAGACAAGACCACGTATAGCAGTGATGACGTAAAAAATAAGAAAAGAATATCGATGTTATGGCTATACATGAGGGAAGGCACAAATCTTCTATGAGTACAATGACCACATTTTGCAGCTGCCTTTCTTCTTTTTATACTATATGGACGAGTATTGGGAGTTTAATTCCACCATTGGTGTTACATGTATATCATAAATACATTTTACGTGTCTTTATATTGTATTTAACAATTAAATAAAATATTTATTTTCTTATTTTTACAAAGTGTTGGTTTCCTATTGGTTCTGTTTATTATTTTTTTTATCACCATTCCCATACATTGTATGTACAGTATGTAGTGTCAGGTTATCTTTGTAGGTTCTTCCAAAAGACAAGACCACGTATGGCCATGGTGACATAAAAATGTAAAAAAAATAGTGCTGTTATGGCTGTACAGCAACCCCATTTTGCAGCTGCCTTCTTCTTTTTAGTGTACAGGTTTTTGGTGTTCTTTTGTAGAAATGACAGCAAAATTATTTTTGCAAAAAGTGCACCAAAGCAAAACTATGACAAAAACATCACTGATGTCTTAACTGCATGACAGAAATTACAGTATAAGAGGTGCCACTGTGTCTCTTGGCCCAAGGGCCCACATAAGCCTGGAGCTGGTGCTAGATCCAACTTCTGGGACCTTGACTAATCAAGATGGAAATGTGGCTGTGTTGTAATGCCCTACACATTAGATGACTGGGAGAACCATCACTTAATCGGGTTTGGTGGGGTAGTAAGTGATAGTATATTTTATCAATGCGATACCAAATACTATAGTATCTAAAACATCCAGGGCGACATTTCCCATTAGGGCTGCACCTTTTTTTGGTGTATTTTCTGGCAAAAAGCTGTTGACACCCTATTCTCTATATAAATGGGCTGTAGTACCAAAACTAGGCGTATTATACGCCAGGCATGACACCTAAAATAGGTGCATCAAAGATGCTAGCAATGATATGCTATCTGCCCAGATTTGGTGCATCAATTATAATATTCAAGGTATACCCCACACCAGATTATTGACAGGTTCATATATTCAGGCACACTATACCCTCATTGAATGCGCCTTAAAAATGGCGTGGTGACATCTCTTTTTTGACATGTCGCCCAAAATGTTGGGGCTACTTTAGGCCCCTAAGTAGAATTGGCACTTAAATATGGCTGATTGTTACACTGAGATCCGCACACCGGTTCACTAATGCAGGTTCTCCCTCCCTGCTTACATAGTATCAAATAGAGTTCTTTGAACCGTGGTAAAATTAGACAACTTTAATAGCTCTTCTTAAAACCAAAACATCTGACATTTGGACCATACGACATAGTATGTCAGCAGTTAGTAGACAAAATAAGTAGCGGAATACTCAGATTTAAGTTGCGGCCGCCCGTGCTGCTCAATGCATTAGTCCATCGAATGCTCCCTTCCTGGTGAGCTTGAGACGCTGACGTCCAGAGCGGAGAAAGACGCACAGCAAGTGCGACGTTTTGGGGAATGCTTCTCCCCTTCCTCAAGCAAGTAGCGTCACACAGTACCTCCTCTCTTAAAAAGGTAAAAATATTAATCCTAACACAACCAAACACCATAGATAACACTACAAACACATTCTAAGATTAAAACACTTATTTAACCCCTTAGGGCTGAGTGATTCAAGGGTGGCAATCCAATAAGCTTCTTTTTTAAGCAATTGATTCACAGCAAGTGATTTCTCACTACACCAAATTTTTTCTAAAACGCACCAGCGTAGCAAAGTGTCTAGCAACCGAAGTTTCACTGTATGATTTTTTTCTTTCTATTTCATTTGTGGGATTTTTACAACATAGACAAACCCACAAGGGCATTTTAACACGTGTATATATATAACATTGTCGCTATCACAAGTATAGAACCCTCGAATTTTAATTGGATATCCTTGAGTTGGATGCTGTATAGTCTCCCCTTTTAAAATGTTGGCACAATTCTGGCACTTCAAACAAGCGAATGTGCCAGATCTTGTACTACTGAATAGAATTTGTTTTTTGGGCAAACTAGATTTTTTAAGATCCGAAGATTTTAATTGCTGCCCAAAGGTTCTCCCTTTTCGGTACATCTAACGAGGAGGATCTTTAAAGAGATACCCGTATTTACTGTCACTACTTAGTATTTTCCAATATTTATTGATAACTTGTCTAGTAAGTCCAGAATGTCTATCATAGACTGATGTATAGTGTTGAGCTATTACGTTGGCTATCGACATCGGGCTATAGTCGATAGTCGGCCACCATCGATAAGGTTTTTCGATAGTGAGCAGTCGATTATGAGC